>QEPC01006403.1:204285-225749 GCA_003113815.1 Sphenodon punctatus
AGCTTGATGTGCATGTAGACTGTGTTTTCTTCCATCCGATGTTAACCCTGGGAGCTCCTGGGTTGTGCCAGGGTTTTGCCACTGTTTCCCTTTTAAGCTTGAAGTACATTTTAGACTGGGTTTTCTTCCATCTGATGTTAACCCTGGGAACTCCTGGCTGCTGTGTTATGCCCTGACTCCGCCTACCATTGCCCTAGCCCCGCCTACCGTTGCCCTGGCTCCGCCCACCAGCTCGCCGGCCTTACTGCCCCTCCAAACTAAAAAGCCACCAGCCACCCCTGGCTTCAAAATACCATCTCCAGACCACCTGTTGTCCTGAACCACAGAGCCAAAGATAGAATCCTCTTTCCATTTTTGTACTCAGCTCAAATTTCTGTTCTTGTGCTGTATTTTAACTTTTAGGGCCTTTTCTTGGAAGTTAACAAACTCTTCTTAGGAGTTTACTAGAGAAGTACTTTGCTTGCAGAAGAACTTCAGACATCACAGTCTCAAGTGGGAAAGTTCACTAAAATTCATAGTCAATTGCTGTCCTTATTTGTGACATGAACATTTCCAGCTTGTTGTAAAAGTCCATAGAGATCCATGGAGGCAGTTCCCTTGGATATATCCCATATTTAAGAAGCGATTGGAAAATCCAAAGCCCTAAAAGAATTTGAAATTTAGATCTAGGGGAAAAAACCACATCTTTGTCCTGATGGTCACTGAAGCAAAAACAAGAAAGAGTATCAGGGGAAAAAAGTCCTTGGTTTCAAGGACTCATGGGTTTTACCTCACTCACTGAAGAATCAAACTATCAGTCTCTGAACTGATAGTTCAGAGATAGATAGATCTTGGAAGAGAGAACTCAGGAAAAGCTAATTCCTTTGGATCATTTTGACATAATGCTATTCAAGGTAATTAATATTCAGTTATTCAGACGTGGCACACTGGAATACTGACTGGATAAGTTGGACCAGAAAAAATTAAAAACAACCCAAAAACATTTTCTCTCTGCCTCAAGAAAAGATTAATGGGGACAGCTAAACAAGCTCAAAAGCCACGCAAGCCCAAACAAGCGCCAAAATTTTAGACTGCATCTAAATTAAAATCAGATTATTTTGCATTGCTTGAAGATGAAGTCACAATTGCCAACCTGATAAATATGTCATTATTGCACTATAAAAATAGCTGCTCTTTCAGGATAAGAAAGAGTGTCATGTGAAAATGCCCTTTGTTTCACAAGACACTCCCCACCCCACTATACATGTTGCAGGGCTTCAGGGTTACCCTATAGGTGCTCTGTAACATGTATAGTGGGTGAGGAGTGGGTGGGTAATGGGTGGAGAGTGTCTTGTGTGAAAACACCCAAAGATAGCATATTGCAGCGGTTCTCAGGCTGGGGAAGTGGGTCCTCCTGGGTGGGTGTGCAGAAGAAGGTATTCTGTGTGTATGGGGGGGTGTTGTAAGAGGAGGGTGTGGCTTGAGGTTGTTCAAGAAAGACTCAGAGCATAGTTGCCAAGACCCTAGCTCCACTCTGGCCCTACTCAGAGGGATTTCTGAACAAAACCCCCACGTTAGTCAATGGAAAGGACAAGTTTCTCAACAAAGCCTCATCAATTCTTTCTAAATTACTCGTCAATCATTTTTTGCAGACCTGGAGTGATGGAACCAGTGCTGGGATGGAACATGCAGAACCATCTTCTGTAAATAGCTTTCATCACTACTTCCAACGATTGCTTGAAGTCAAAATAAAAATTCAGTGGCCATTTCCTCCCTAGTCTCATATGGTAGGCTGCGTTTAACTAGAGAAGGACATCAAGTCTGCTACTTCAGTTATTTAGAAATTTGAACATATTTGCACACTGTAAATTACGCATGTGCAAATTGTCACCAGGGCCACTTTGTGGTCGTGTTAAATGGCCACCACTCTTAACCAAAAAGGTGGCCAAAAGACCATTGACACATGTAGCTGAGTGTCCTGTCAGCACAGTAGGGGGTGCAAGGCAACCCAGGGGAATTAACAGGATCACAAGCACATGAGATCTCCACTCAGTTCAGTAATGGTTCTGGTCCTGCACATGGTAAATAGCATTGGTCCAACTCTCAGCCCCTATAGGATTGAGAGTTCCTAGGCTACAGCCACCCCTACACTTGGTCCAATGCCACTAGTAGTGCATATGGAGTTTCCAGCCTTGCACGGTGGTTTCCAGCCTTACACTGTATTAGCCCTGTTTAGATCCCAAATGTCTCTTTTGGACAAACAAGGAAAGTCCCACTTTAGGGTTTCCATGGAGTCTGAATTCTCTGTTGGTCCAACAGGTTGCCAGGACAGGACTCTCAGTGAGGGGGAGGCTAGGTCAGGTTCCATACCTCTAAGGCTTCTTGTTTCTTTCATAGAAAAGCAAGAGCCCTCCAGGAAGTTTCTTCTCCTACAGCCTCCTCAGGCAGACTGACAAGCCTCTTTATATATCTTTATTTATTTATATTCCTATTTTTACCCCACCTCTCTCACAGAAGCAACCCAGGGCGGCTTACAAATTCAAAATAAAACAACAATCACAGTATAAAATATAAGTACAAAACATACTTATATGTAACGGAACGGCTCCTGCGGTCTGCCGGGGGTGCCCTCCTGGAGGTCCCCCGTGTTAAGCGGGGGGCCATGATGGAGCGAGCATTCTCAGTGGTAGGGCCGCGGCTGTGGAACTCCCTTCCGGAGGAAGCTCGCCTGGCCCCAAGCCTTTTGACATTTCGGCGGAACTGTAAGACCTGGCTGTTTGCCCAGGCCTTTGGGAGGGAGGGGGGGGTGATTTTAATCCCCCGCCCATTTATTCATGTGTTTTCTATACCTGTTTTATGTGATGTGTTTTAGATGATGTTTTATATTTGTATTTTAAGTGAATTTTAATATTTTATTGTGTTGTTAGCCGCCCCGAGCTGCATTGCAGGAGGGGGCGAGATATAAATCTGTAAAATAAATAAAAATAAATAAATATAAATAAATAACAATAAGACTGACATTGTGCATAAAAAAATACTCTCCCCCAACCCAACTAACCCATTCCACCCTCCCCCACCAAATGCCTGGTGGAAGAGCCAGGTCTTACAGTTTCGTCAGAAGGCGGGAAGATTCCGACTGAGGTGAACCTCCTCCAGGAGGAAATTCCAGAGCAACGGTGCAGCCGCTGAGAACACCCTCCTGTCCGTCTGAACTCACAGATAATGTGGGACTTCCAGGAGGGTGCCCCCGGATGACCGCAGGGGCCTCCCAGGGGGTGAGGTGATCACTCAGATAGGCAGGGCCTAGGCCGTGAAGGGATTTAAAGGTCAACAACAGCACTTTGAATTGGGCCCAGAAGACAATAGGTAGCCAGTGCAGTGCTCAGTGCACAGGTGTTATTTGTTCCCTGTGGCCTGTCCCAGTAAGGAAGTGGGCTGCTGCATTCTGTACTAGCTGAAGCTTCTGAACCATCATCAGGGGCAGTCCCACGTAGAACGCATTGCAATAGTCTACCCTCAAGGTGATGAACGCATGGATGATAGTGACGAGATTGGAGTCAGAGACATATGGGCGGAGCCTCTTCACCAGATGTAATTGGCGACTCACCCCTGGCCACAGCCAACACCTGGGAATCCATCGGCGAATCCAGGAGCACTCCTAGACTCTGTACAGATGGAGCAAAAGGAGGACGGATGCCCTCGATAACGTGGGAAACCTCCTCATCCAGATCACCGGTCTCACCAACTAATATCACCTCTGTCTTATCCAGATTGAGCTTCAATTGACTTGACCTCATCCAATCCCCCAGAGTGTCCAAGCACCGAGACAGCAATGAGACAGCAGGGCCTGGGTCAGTTGAAAATGACACACACAGCTGGGTGTCATCAGCATATTGATAGCAATGAACCTCCCAGCTGCTCACGACTTCCCCAAGTGACTTCATATACACATTAAACAGGGGGGACAGAATGGAACCCTGCAGGACCCCACACAGGACGCCACCAGGGGGGATGTGGTAAAGTCCCCTACCACCCGCTTAAGATAAGAACAGAACCATTGCAAAATGGTTCCATCCACCCCTACCAGGTCCCACAGGCATGTCAGCAGCAACACATGGTTAACAGTATAGAAAGCCAATAGGACTAGTTCCACGAGGAGGTCGTCGACCAAGGTTAAAAGCACTGTCTCCGTGGCGAAAGCCAGACTGCGTGTGATCAAGAAAACTGATGCCATCCAAATGTGCCTGGAGCTGACAAGCCACCACCCATACAGTAGCCTTTGCTAAGAAGGGCAGGTTAGAGAGAGGCCAGTAACTAGTCAGGGAACCAGTGTCAAGCAATGGTTTTTTGAGGGGCTGGACCATAGCCTTCTTGAGGCAAACCAGCATCTTCCCCTCCTGAGGGGAGGCATTGATAACCCCCGACAGCCCCAGACCCAGTGTCTCCTCTTACTAACCAGATGGGCATGGATCTGATTCACAAGTAATGGCTCGAACAGACACCAGAAAATTGGCCACATCAGCAGGCATCACCAATTACAATTCATCCCACAAAACATGACCAGACAAGGCATTCCTAACCTTTGGCTTGGCCACTGCCTCTGAAATGGCAGAGTTGAACTCATGCTCAATGTGAGCGATTTTTGTCTGCAGAGTACTTCAAAAACATGTCACATCGGTCCATGGCTGAGTCTGGTTCCAGGCGGAGACAGGCTAGACTGACCAGACCTCTCACCCGGAACAGTTCTGCTGGAGCAGACACAATGAGTGCAGCAAAGAACCGCTTCTTTTCTGCCCTCACTGCCACAGCATAAGATCTCAAAAATGCTCTATGCCACAACTGATCATCTTGGGTGCAAGTATGACGTATTATAATAAATAAATAATAGGAACAAGGGTTTCTGGGACATTAAAGAATCCTTCCAGCACAACTGATTTCTAGTCCAGGATGGGTGGTAAGGGATTCTCCAGCGTCTGTGCATGGCTCTTTCTCCAGCTGCCTGGATTCCTACATAATAGTGTTCATACAACGTGTTTCTGTTTCTTGAGCCACAATTTTGAGGGTGAGTTGCACGTCACATCGTCAGTAAGACACTCTTTCTGTTTGACACCCAAAACTCCCCATAGGAACATGGACATCTACCATTCTGTTCTGGGTAGGCTTTGACTTGGGCACCACCTAAATCCCTTTCTCTTGCATTACTGGGAAACCCTGAGGGGTCCTGAAAGAGTCTGTCCCATAGGTCTTCCACACTGGGGTCTCATTAACTCATCCATCTCATTGATTCCACAGCACATCCCATAAATTATGAGGGTTTGTCAGAGAAGTGAGAGGAGCTTCAACCTCCGGCCTGAGCCTTTACTCGGGAATGTCCAGCGGACAGAGATTATCAGGTTTTTTTATACTTTGGAGCCCTTTCCCTTTGAGGACTGGAAAGTATATTACCCTTTCTTTTGCCATGCTTGGAGAAACTCTGGTCAGTCCCACCCTGGGATGATGGGCCACAGTAAATTGGGGACAACTTCCACTCTTCATCTTACAATGGTTCTGCTCTTTCCTAGCTGGGAGAACTCAACATGTTGGTACTGGTTGAGTGTTCATCATTTCCGAGACCTCATGTGTGGAGTCCCACAAAGTTCTATTCTGTCCCCTCTCCTGTTCAGTGTATACATGAAGCCTTTGGGCGAGGTCATCAAAGGGTTTGGTGTGTGGTGTCATTAATATTTATTTATTTATTTAAAATTTGTATCCCACCCCTCCTGCCCACAGGGCAGCCTGGGGTAGTGAACAACATTCATTAAAATAATATAAAATTTTAAAACAATTTAAAATACAGTATGTGGGGGAAAGCCCCCATCCTCATTCCCAATATGCTAATGACACCCAACTTTACCTCTTTTTTTCAGCTGACCCAGGCCCGGCAATCTTGGTACTTACCCAGTGTCTGGCGGCTGTGAGGGATAGGATGAGAGCGAGCTGCCTGAAGGTGAATCCCAACAGGATGGAGGTGAAGGAGTGGTGGCATCTGTCATTGATGGGGTCTGCTGTCTGGGGGTGCTCTTTGACCTGCAGCTCCGCTTGGATGTCTGGGTGTCAGCTGTGTCAAAGGGTGCATTTCGCCAACTACATCTGTGAGGGCATCAGTCGTAAGTCTCAGACTCTGACCTAGGCATGGGTGAACAGATCGCAGTTCGTGTTCGGCCGTTCGGTTCGGCCGCGATCGGTTCGTGTGTTCGTGTTCGGCCGTTCGGTTCGGCCGCGTTCGGTTCATGTGTTCGTGTTCGGTCGTTCGGTCGTACCTCGCGTTCGTGTTCACCCGTTCGGTTCGGCCGTTCATGTTCGGCCATTCGTGTTCGGTTGTTCGGGCAGGTCGTACGTTCGTGTTCGGCCGTTCGGTTCGTTCGCCATCGGGTTGTGCGTTCGTGTTCGGTCATTCGGTGTTCGGGTGGTTCACACATTCGCGTTCGGGCAGCAGATCGGCCTCTCCTTCCCTTCTCCATTTCCCCCCAAAAAAACAATGTTTTTTAATATATAATTTTTTAAAAAAATTTTATTGAATTTTTTTATCAAATATTTATATCTCTATATCTACACTAATAACTAACTAACTACCTAACTAATAAATGTATTCTAAATGCTATGAATAACTCCAACAAACCCTAAAGCTGAATCACAGAAAACAGTACACTCTATTAGTAAACCTTAAACTAAACTACTCAAACAAAAATGTATCGACCTAATCCTATCTATCTACCTATGAATATATGGGATGGGGGTTGGGGGGCAATCACAAACAAGACAAGGAGGGGTACAAAACTGAAATGAAACCTAAATCAATCTATAAATTAATAATATACTACTACTCTAATGAATCAAAAAAACAGGGGAAGGGAATGGGGAGGGAATATTCAATGGAGGGGGGAGGGAAGGAGGAAGATTGAAGATTGAACACAGGGAGGGATAAAAACAAAAAATAACAACTAAATCTATCAAAGCTAATGTAAATAAATGAGAATATGGGGGTAGATGGGTTGGATGGGTGAAATAGGAGGAGGATGGCAATGGATTGGGGAGCTGGAAAATGCTGGGTGAGGGAGCCTTCTGAAACGCCTGCTGCTCAGAAACAGTGACTAGCTCAGAAGGTATTGGGAAGGGGGGAGGCAGACAGTTTTGTTTCTTGCTGCGCCCGCCTCAAATCAGCCCCATTGGCTCCGTGCAGCCTAGCCCGTGGCCAATCATAGACTGCCAAGCCAGTGGTCTGAGGCGAAAAGAGATGGTGATTCATCAGGCTGGCTGCTACTCCAAGCCACTCTCCACCCTCCACCCCTGGTGCCTGGAAGTCTGCTCCTAGCTGAGTCAAATGACTTCCCCCTCCCTGCTACATTTGGCCTTCCAGTGACCTGACAGAAGACCATGTTTTAGCCACCCGAACACAACCGAACGCGATTCAAATTGAACGAACTGTTCGGCCATTTCGTAGTTTGGTGTTCGGTTCCGTTCGGTGTGTTTGCCATTTCGGTGTTCGGTGTTCGGTCCATTCGGTGCGTTCGTGTTCGTGTTCATGTTCGGTTGTCCGAACAGGCCGAGTTCGGGCCGAACACCGAACTACCGAACCGCGTTCGCCCATCCCTACTCTGACCTAGCTGCCATCGTCCATGCCTTCATCACCTCAAAACTGGAGTACTGCAACGTGCTCTACATGGGGCTACCCTTGGTGATGGTCTGGAGACTGAAGCTGGGGTAGAATGCAGTGGCCTGTCTCCTCATGGGGACAGGTCACCGCAAGCACATTACACCAATGTTCTGTTCTCTGCACTGGCTGCCCATAGGCTTCCGGGCTCGATTCAAGGTGTTAGTTTTGACCCATAAAACCCTAAACGGCCTGGGCTCTGCCTGTCTGCAGGACCACCTCACCCTCCAAGTCCTGGATTGGTCCCTGAGGTCAGCTGGGAGCATCCGCCTCGAGGTCCCCTGGGTATCCTGGGTGGTGAGAATGAGACGGGTGTACTCGGTGGCTGCACCGTGGCTGTGGAACTCCCTCCTGACAGAGGTTTGCCTGGTCCCAGACCTTCCCTCTTTCTGAAGACTGTATAAGATCTGACATTCCGCCAGGCCTTTGCTGAGGGAGAAGGCTGCATTAGCTCTGCCTTGGGGGTTTTATTGCTGATTTTATATTATTTATGTTTTGTTTATTTATTGAGATTATTGTGTTTATATTATATTATATAGGTTTTAAGTATGTTTTGAGCTGCCCTGACCTGCTATAGCAGAAGGAGGCAGCAAATAAATTGAAATAAATAAATAAATAAATAAATAAAATCCCTTTTTTTGGAATTTGAGGGTGAATCTACAATACCGGATATTCCTTCTGATTTCCATGAATACACTGAAGCTGGACAGCGTCCCCAGGAGAGAGCCAGTAGGGCTTGCCAATTCACTTGAACCAAATTTTGATTTGAGCCAGAGTCCAAAAGTCTTGTATATAAATCCATAAAAGACTCTTGAGAATATTAAATAGGAGGTAGTAGTGACTTACTATGGATCGGTAGCTGGTTGAAGGATAGGAAGCAAAGAGTAGGACTGAATGTTCAGTTTTCACAATGGAGAGATGTAAAAAGTGGTGTGCCCCGGGATCTGTATTGGGACCGGTGCTGTTTAATGTATTCATTCATGATCTGGAAAAGGGCGTTTAGAGTGAGGTGATCAAATCTGCAGATGACACTAAGTTATTCAAGGTAGGTAAAACACGAGCAGACTATGAAGAACTGCAGCAGGATCTTACGAGACTGGGTGCTTGGGCATCTAAATGGCAGATGAGATTTAATGTGGACAAGTGGAAAGTGATGCACATAGGGAAAAATAACCCAAACTATGACTACACAATGCTGGGTACTAAGCTGGGATTTACTGCTCAGGAAAAGGATCTGGGAGTGATTGTGGACAATACACTGAAATCCTCAGCCCAATGTGTAGCAGCAGTCAAAAAAGCAAACATAATGTTAGTTATTTGCAAAGGGATAGAGAATAAAACTGAGGATGCCATAATGCCTCTATACAAATTGATGGTGCGACTGCACCTGGAATATTGTGTGCAGTTCTGGTCTCCCCATCTCAAAAAAGACATAGCTAAACTAGAAAAGGTACAGAAAAGGGCAACAAGAATGATAAAGGGTATGGAACGGCTTCCGTACAAAAAAGGCTTGACAAGCTGGGTCTCTTCAGCTTAGAGAAGAGAAGATTGAGAGGGGACATGATAGTGGTTTATAAAATCTTGAGTGGTATGGAATCTTGAGTGGTATGGATTGAGTAGATAGGGAATGGTTATTTACCCTCCATGAAACTAGCTGCCAGCAGATTTAAAACAAATAAAAAGAAGTACTTTTTCACTCAACGCATAATTAACTTATGGAATTTGTTGCCAGAGGACATTGTCAAGTCCAGTAGTATAACTGGGTTTAAAAAGGACTGGATAAGTTCTTATAGAGTAGGTCCATTAATGGCTATTAACCAAGTAGCTTATGGGATGAACTTCTTAAAGTTGGGATCTGGGTGTGAACAACGAGGAATGGATTTCCCATTGTGACTGTTCTTCTCCCCTGCGATTGAGATTGACCACTGTCAGAGGACAGGATGCTGGGCTTGATGGACCATTGATCTGACTCAATATGGCACTACTTATGTTCTTATGTTATACATTCAGTGGGTATAGCAATCAGGCAGTGACTCAGTTGGAGCAGCTCGAACTGCCAGAACATACAGCCCCCCAGGTAGGATCAGTCTCCATCAATGGGGAGTCTCGTTGGATGTGGATTGTTTTCTCACAGTGGAAACATCTTACCTTGGAGACTCTAACAGCATGTTTGCCTCCTCCCCAAAGTCGTGTTTAGTAGGGTCAGGTTGAAGGACAGGAGTAGGGCCTTGACCCTTTCTGTCCTTAGGAAATGCCCCTGTTCTTTGACCCATGGGTCCAGATGGAAAATGTTTTTTTTTTCCTGAGTGAAATGAGGTGCACTGTCACTCTTCCCACCTATCTGTACTGGTTTGGGTTGCTCTGAGTAATTTCCTGAATGATTCTCTTGAGGGCTAGGCTTTTCTGTTAATAAGAAAGTCTCTGCCGCGTCAATGGTTTCGAAATCATCTGGGTTTTGCCTGTGCACCCATGTCTGCAGATCCCCAGGCAGGATGGTTAAGACATGTTTGAGCACAACTTGCTCCATCACCTGATTGGAGTTTTGCTCCCCAGGTTTCAACCATTTTTTTGCCAGGTTGTGTACTTTTGTTGCCAGTACCCAGGGCCTCTGTTCTTTATTGTGCTGGAAGTGCGTGCGATCAGTCTCTTCAGAGATCCCACATCACTCCAGAGTAGCCATTTTAAGACATTCATAGGTCTGAGGCCTGTACTTTGTCTAAAGTCTGGTAAGCTGCTTGTGCTTCCCTGGTTAAATATGGAGTTATTCATACTGCTCAAGTGGGTTTTGGTCATCTTGACCCTCTCAAAACTAGTCAGATATACCTCCAGGTCATCTAAAGCTGTCATCTTTGTAAGAAGGAGAACTTGGAAACCCTCTTCAAACTTTATTTTTAAAATGTTTTATTTATTTATTTGAATCCCCCCCCCCCCTTCCCTTAAAAAGGCTCAGGATGGTTAACATAATAAAACATAAAAACATATAACACACATATAAAAGATAAACATAAAAAAACAAACATACCCCCAACCCACCCGGTACCACATTTCCCATTTCCCTCCTCCTTCCGCCCTCACCTCCCTACCCCACCCCCAATTATGTCCCAATTCAATCCCCGCTGCCAAAAGCCTGACAGAACAGAATGGTCTTGCACTGTCTCCAGAAGGCCACCAGGCTTGAACATAGATGAACTGGAGTTCCTTTCTGGGGGATGGAGTTCCACAGCACAGGTGAGACGGCCGTGAATGCCCTCCTCATGGTTTAGACCCGGCGAAGAACCCAAGTCTCCAGGAGGGTGCCCCCAGCCAACCACAGAGGCCGCGACGGGACCTGGGGACCAGGCAATTCCTCAGATAGATGAGGACCAGGCCATTTCGGGCTTTAAAGGTCATCACTAGCACCTTGAATTCGACCCAAAAGATTATCATCCGCCATTGCAGCTTACAGAGCACTGGTGTTATGTGCTCATGGTGACCCGTCCCCATAAGGAGGTGAGCCATTGCATTCTGCACCAGCTGCAGTCTTTGGATTGTCACCAAGGGCAGCCCCACGTAGAACATGTTGCAATAGTGTAGCCTCAAGGTGATGAGATTAACCATCATCACCTCAGTCTTGTCAGGGTTCGATTGACAGGATTCAGGATTCACCAACTGATGATGTTTAGCCGATCTGGTGCCCTGGAGGGGATTGAGACTGCTCTTATTGATGTGGTTTGGCCCCCTCCGTTTGATCGGGTTCGCAGCCTTGGAGTGATTCTGGATCTCTTGCTGCACCTCGCACCTAGTCTGATGCTGCATGGAGTACTCGGCTGGCACCAGGTCAGTCAAAATTGGCCCAGACTCATCATCCAGTCAGGTCTCCATTATGCATACAAGGTCAGCAGCTCCATCCAGGATAATCTCCTGGATGGATTTTGATTTATTTGCCACCAACCTCACTTTCAGCAGCATTGGCTTCAGTCCTGGGGCCCAAAATTGGAGTTGTGGTTGATGGCAAGTCGCCATTGATGAGAGGGGCAGGGTATGAATATAAAAATAAATAAATAAAATCCTATGTCATTGGGGGGATTGGAGACGAACTCTCTGTCCCGTCTCTCCAGATGTCATATTCTTCCTCCACAGCCATACCTCCCCAGCCCCCACATGACCGCAATTGCCATCCCCTCTGCCCTGGCCCCCCAAAAGGAACCAGATGAACTAGGATTATTCACCATGCCCGATGGACCAGCAATGCCATTAAATCTCATATGGAAAGCTTGGATTTGGCTGAGATACGGTTTACTTATCCTGCCTATATACTCTCTACTGTCTTAATCCTTTCTGTTTTAATAGCAGTACTCTCCAAGTAAGAGCACACTGAAGCACAAATAATGTTATTTATACAGCGGTAGCTGAAAAGATACTTACATGTACAACCACTGTTCCATTATAATCAGGGTTCTGGTGAGGGCCCATATTTGATGAACCGCTGGATGTAGTAATATGTATTTGTGTCAGTGGGTGTAAGTTGTGAGGAACATTATATGTACAAAGTTTGAAGCAGATTGATCAAGTAAATCCAAAGTTGTGAGCGTTTTGAGGTTACCTTGTTAGGATGAAAATTGAAATGTTCTCAGAATTTTCCGTCTTCCATATCTCCTACCCGTGGAGGGGTTGATCCCTCAAAATTTACAGACGTGGAGCTGGAGATAAACGACATGATCCTGTATGGTATGGTAGTTGTTGGTGCTTGGAAAACCGAGTTATTGATGATTGAAAAATCAGTTTTGTTTCTCTGCACATGCTCAGTACGTACAGAGTTTTCAGCTTTGTGCTTCGCTTATGTCACCAGCTGAGCAGTTAAGCACCTGGTGACATCACAAAGGCTTTCTGCTTCAGACAGCAGTCAGCAATCAGCAATGTGTGCTTTGGTGGGATGATCCTGAGCACAAGGGAAATGGTATTAGGAGGTATGCATGGTATGGGGAGCAGGGATTGCTGAGGGGAGGGGTTTGGTGGGGGGAAGCAGGGGATGCTTTTAGGCATGTGGAGCAAGGACTACTGAGGGGTGGGGTGCAGGATCAAGCGGTGCTTGGAGGGGTGGGGATCACTGAAGGGAGGGGTACCTGTCAGCAGCCACATAACTGTAGACACTTAAAGTATAACAACTGTGATTTGGTGGGACAACTCAGAGGACGCACGAGGGAAAAGGTGGTATGAGGAGCAGGGATTGCTGACGGGAGGGGTTTGGTTAGGGAGCCAAGGTTTGTGCTTCACAGAGCTGGTTGTGGGAGCAGGGGATGCTGTTAGGTGTGGGGAATCAAGGGGTATTGAGGGTGGGGTACAGGATTAGGGGGTGCTTGGACGGGTGGGGATCGCTGAAGGGAGGGGTTTGGTTGAGGAACAAGGGAGTACTGAGGGGAGGGGTTTGGTTGGTGGAGCAGGGGGGTCTGGGAAGTGTGGGGTCCTTGTTGTGAACAAAGAACAGATGTTTGTTATTACTGATGAGGCTTGCGTTATACATTGCGTATTTGTACTTTGACCTTCTGCATTGTAAATTCATATTTACAATGAAATTACATTGTAACAACTCACACTTTCACCACCAGAGGACATGGCTCATTCCAAAAAGGCAACAGCAAAGAGTGGAGGAAAGAAACGTAAGGCAACTATGGTACAGTACAAGCAGCCTCCACTGGATGCAACACCCAAGGACGAGGAAGCTGTGGTCTGCAGTGAAAAGAAACTTTGAAGTGCAAAAGGCATGAGCAGTGAAGATAATGAACTCCTTGAATTGTCAAAATCATACATTTCCGATGAAGAAATTCTCAAGGCAGTAGAAGAGTGGGAGAAAACACAGAAGTAGACAATCAAGCACCAGAGCCTTCAACGCATCCTATGGGATAACACCTAATTGAATGACAAATGTAAGGGTATAATAAATGCCCTTTATACAAAACTATTGTAACTATTGCTCATTTCCACTAATGTGTACTTCTAATACATCTGCGCCGTTCGCTGATGAAAATGTACTTGCCACACTTGGCTCAAATTTGAAAGATGCATTACAGAAACGGTAAACACACAGTCCTCTAGGGTGGGGGGCAGCAGCTGAGAGAAAATGGGGAGGTGTTAGGGGAGGTGGAGACAAGAAAGTCTAGCTACTGTACTGTAGGGGGTTCCCCCCCCCCCACAGCAACACCTAAAAGTTGCTGATTGATGATTGAAAGAATAGTTCTGATCCTCACTCAGAGTTTGACCTTCACTGATGTCAGCTGCTGATCAGTTTAGCAGATGGTGACATCACAAAGGCTTTCACCTTCACACAGGCTTTCACTGTGGTCTGCAGTGAAAAGAAACTTCCAAGTGCAAAAGGCATGAGCAGTGAAGATAATGAGCTCCTTGAATTGTCAAAATCATACATTTCCGATGAAGACATTCTCAAGGCAGTAGAAGAGTGGGATAAAACACAGAAGTAGACAATCAAGCACCAGAGCCTTCAACACATCCTATGGGATGACTCCTAATTGAATGACAAATGTAAGGGTATAATAAATGCCCTTTATACAAAACTATTGTAACTATTGCTCATTTCCACTAATGTGTACTTCTAATACATCTGCGCCGTTCGCTGATGAAAATGTACTTGCCACACTTGGCTCAAATTTGAAAGATGCATTACAGAAACGGTAAACACACAGTCCTCTAGGGTGGGGGGCAGCAGCTGAGAGAAAATGGGGAGGTGTTAGGGGAGGTGGAGACAAGAAAGTCTAGCTACTGTACTGTAGGGGGTTCCCCCCCCCCCACAGCAACACCTAAAAGTTGCTGATTGATGATTGAAAGAATAGTTCTGATCCTCACTGAGGGTTTGACCTTCACTGATGTCAGCTGCTGATCAGTTTAGCAGATGGTGACATCACAAAGGCTTTCACCTTCACACAGGCTTTCACTGTGGTCTGCAGTGAAAAGAAACTTCCAAGTGCAAAAGGCATGAGCAGTGAAGATAATGAGCTCCTTGAATTGTCAAAATCATACATTTCCAATGAAGATATTCTCAAGGCAGTAGAAGAGTGGGA
Source organism: Sphenodon punctatus (assembly GCA_003113815.1). Taxonomy (NCBI): domain Eukaryota; kingdom Metazoa; phylum Chordata; class Lepidosauria; order Sphenodontia; family Sphenodontidae; genus Sphenodon; species Sphenodon punctatus. The sequence continues at coordinate 219,007 of QEPC01006403.1, forward strand.
TAAAACACAGAAGTAGACAATCAAGCACCAGAGCCTTCAACCCATCCTATGGGATGACTCCTAGCTGAATGACAAATGTAAGGCTATAATAAATGCCCTTTATACAAACCTATTGTAACTATTGCTCATTTCCACTTATGTGTACTTCTAATACATCTGCGCCATTCGCGGATGAAATGTACTTGCCACACTTGGCTCAAATTTGAAGGATACATTACAGTAACAGTAAGCACACAGTGGAGCAGTGGAGCCTGGGAAGTGTGGGGTCCTTGTTGTGGGGGCAGCAGCTGAGAGACAATGGGGAGGTGTGGGAGGAGGAGGAGGCAAAAAAGATGTAGGGGTTCCCCACTACAGCAGCACCTAAAAGTTGCTGATTGATGATTGAAAAAACAGCTCTGATGCTCACTGAGGCTTTGACCTTCACTGATGCCAGCTGCTGATCAGTTTAGCAGATGGTGACATCACAAAGGCTTTCACCTTCACACAGCTCAACCTGTCAGCAGGTCTACATAACTGTAGACACTTAAAGTGTGATAACTGTGATTTGGTGGGACAACCCAGAGGACACACAAGGGAAAAACCTACCTCATACGGGGTATGCACTGGGTACGTACCCCGGGGGGACACATGTGGTATGAGGATCAGGGATTGCTGACAGAAGGGGTTCGGTTAGGGGACCGAGGTCTGAGGGGAGAGGTCTGGGTGGCTTTCATCTAACAGGCAGGGGTACTGAGGGGTGGGCTAAAGAGGGGTACATAGAGGTGGGGTGCAAGAACAGGGGGTGGTTTGAGGGGTGGGGTTTCTTTGTGGGACAGGGGGAGGAAGAGGGGGAGGAGGAGCCAAGAAAAATGGGGAGGTGTAGGGGGGGGAGGAGGAGGCAAGAAAAAATGGGGAGGTGTAGGGGGGGGTCACCCCCACCAACACGAAAAAATCATATAGAAAAACATCCCATGCATGGATACCCACTGTCTATGCGGGGGGAGCGCTCGTGTAAACTGAGTGCGTGGCAGTATATACCACCCACCCTATCTGCATACAGGGCACTCTGATCAGGGCACCCCATTGTCTTTGTCCCCTGCAGGTCCCCACCTGCCAACAGATTCCCTGTTCTATTTATTCTTAAGGAGATACATGTATTGGTTACATACCTATAAAGGAAACAATTGATAGGGAAATAGACTATTGATAAGAATTCTTGCTCTACAGTTGGAAATTATGATACTTTACCAAAGAAAGTAATCCATTTCCCTTTTGTCAGACACACAGAATCAGATGCCTTCAAAGAAACAGCAGCGCCTGAAAGCACACAAACAAAAAAGACTACAGGAGAAAAGCAAACAACTGAATGAACAACATGAAAGTAGCCACAAGAGATACTATCAAAAACATAACAAACAAATTTGTGTGTCAAAACAAGCAAAAGGACAACAGGGTGCATGTAAACAGGGGACACATGCAGTCCCATCAATGAAAATGCATACACAATCACACTCAAATATGAAAACAAAATCCAAATTCATTACATGGAGAAAAAGTATACATTTAAAATCATACATGAAGCATACCATTGATAACATATATAAGTTTTCTTTCCAACATGTAAAGAAGCATGCTAACATTCTTTTAAAAAAAGACTAGTGCTATTAATCATAGATTTGCAGCGGAATCTGCGCAATACAGTCAATGGTAACCTACGTAAATTTAATGCACTTGTTGAAAAACTGTATTTGCGCCTTGGCTACCATTCACGCATAACTGTTTCAAATTATTGCTCAGTTATAGGAGGTAAGTGGGAACGCACCGAATACTCAGAGCCCTATTTTACAGAAATTTCAAAGCAGTATGCACTGCAAATGGATACTATTGTGGTAGCTGCAAACAATGCAGCACTGCTTGCTAATCAACACCATATCAATATTAACACTATCAATACTCAGAAACAGATGGATAACATGAGCACACAGTACAACAACAAGGGGGAAATAAATGAAAAGCAGTCATGACCTTGTACAGACGTATGCATTTGATCAATGACATCTTTAGAAATAATTGCCAACTTTATTAAACAATTTTACAAAGCAAATATAATCACCAAGAAAAAGATACTAATGAATATTGACAGCTGTTCAGTGCCCCGATATAACCAAAAGCATGACCATTCTTTGGAATGTATCGGCAATAAACAATGTACAAGTGTGCTGTGTCATTTAACAATGATAGCTACACATAACAACATAACAACGGAACTAGGACATTTGTAATTAAACTATATTCGTTGCGAGCATTGCTCATACTACAAAAACATTTAAAGACACTGTAGTCAAAGAAACATACAACACAATTAAAGATTACATTGATTGCAATGTACAGCCAAAAATAAAAGGAAGAACCCAATTTACAAGTACAATACCAACATACGAGGACACATGGAATGAAATACACAATGAAAACAAAATATTTGACAAATATAAGAAAGAAATTAGACAATATGTATATGCTGTGACCGATTATTCCTCCCTCAACAAGTAAGAAAAGTAGATATTGATACAAATACGCATGAAAATGATGTATTCTGCCAAATAGTTGCAAACCACGTACTAAGACAAAAAACAGTTATTGTCTTCAAATACTATTGGTCATTTCTGAAATACAGGATTATGCCTGCACGGTGTATTCTAAATGGATTGGATGCTCAAGAAGTCCCAAATGTACTGAAGACACTGAATATTTTATGAGAAAATAATGATTCAATTTGTTAAACCCTTCCAAACTATTATTAGATTGAATACTACTTCGGGGACACTACAGCAAACTCAACTGGTACATGGTGTTAGAGGAAGGGTAGTATGCTTACCATTACCTCTTGAAGAAAACTTAGCAACAATTGCCAACAATTCAAATTTTGAAGGTAGTCTCATAATCTTACTAAATGGTGTAGCAACAAAAGACAAGACAATATGGCAACATGTTACAGACATTAATAAAATACAGCAAGCACTTGCCTACTTAAAAATAAACAACCCATACTATTCATTAGTGGACACAGACTTCCACATCCACATACCAGAAGTCTGCGTAGAGAATGTCAAATGCCCTACTTTAGAGAAATTGGTTCCAACAGAAGCCAATTTATATGAACATTATACCATACACCCACTATATGAAAATGAACTAATTGCAGACAGCATTGATTTGTATCAAATGAAACCAATACATGACATTCCAATAAATATCTGGGAAAGAACACTTGAAGCGAAGTGCTTCCCGGATTTGTTCCCCTCCGGAATAGGAACAATCCATGACAAGAGACAGAAAACCATCTATAAGAGTGAATACCGTAATTCAAGATTACAATGTCAGGATTCTCGATTCAGACTTATGCAATATCTTTTCCACCTATTTTGGGAAAGTGAACTAAGTGCTCTCTCTATCAGTATAGCACACACGTTGAAATTGACAAATCAATTGGGTGAGGTGACGGCACAAAGTATGTTAGATATGCTTACAAGTAGAGATTCACAAATTCAAACCAATTTAGAAAACATTTTAGCAACAATGCGCGGAACCAAAGAATACTGGTATAGACACCGAGGTGAACTAAAATGTATGCTATGTAACCTAGGACCACCAACTTGGTTAATTACTTTAAGTTGTGCTGAATACAACTGGGATGAGCTACATGAAATGCTGCAAAAACTTAACAGAACAAATGCCGATGTTAATAAACTAACTCCAGGAGAGCTATGTGCATGAGATCCGGTGACTGTCTCAAGACATTTCCATCATCGTTTCAAAAGTATACTAAAAATCATTCTGCAAAAAAAAACCCACCCTTTGGAAAAGTAGTAGACTACTTTTGGAGAGTAGAATACCAGTCATGTGGGTCTCCTCACATCCACATGCTTCTGTGGATAGAGAATGCACCCAAATTTGGTACTAATTCTAATGAAGGGATAGCAAAATTCATTGAAACTTATGCCACTTGCTCACTACCCAAAAAAGATGTTTCACCTATATTGCATGACTTAGTGAAAATATTTCAAATACATAAATGTAGCAGGTATTGCAAAAGAACCATTAAACAAAATGGTCAATATTATAATTGATGTCATTTTGGTTTCCCAAGAAAGGTATGCCAAGAAACGGAAATAAATGACCTATTCACAGCAATTCGCCAAAAACTACAATTAAAAAGCATAAGCAGCAGGTTGAGCTCCAGAGTCTGTGTGTGAATGAGATGATGGTGAGTATACAATCTCCAAATGAGAGCAAAAGAGGCATACATAAATGATTATCATCCTTTTCTACTTCTACTTTGGGAAGCAAACATTGATCTCCAATTTGTTGCTAACAACACACTTGCACTGGCTCGTTACGTAACAGTGTATATAACAAAACATGAACGATCAGCACTCCATCATGTTTGGGATGAAATTGATGAAAATCAAAGTCTGTCATCTAAACTATGGAACTCCGGTTTAAAAATTTAGCCACAGAGAATGCGGTGCATATGAAACTGCAGATAGATTAAGCGGAACAAGCCTGCATGGGAAGTCAAAAGCAATAAAGTATGTACCCATACATTTCAAACAAAACTGCAAATGTGTTCTAAAATCAAAAGCAGAAATAGAAGATTTAGCATCCCATACTCCACACACTCAAAACATCCTAAAACCAAATTTAATTGATGTCTATTATCCTAACCAATCAAATCATCTTGAAAATACCACTCTGTTTGAAGTTGCACAGTAGTACAGTTTTGAAAAAGGAGTTACAGAAAATGTAGCCATGCAACGGTACAAAAGTTGTAGCAAAAATGGGTGCTTCGTAAGAAAGAAAAACCCATTTCTAATAAACCATCCAATTCTATCACTTAAAAATCCTGCACAAGGAGAGCTGTACTTTTTCACACTCTCGATGCTCTTTAAGCCATGGAGACATGAAGATACACTTCTTGGAGAGTTCAAGTCATATGAGGAAAGCTACAATAACTTCAAAATAAATATGGATAATCCGGCTTTTACACATTACAAAGAAAGCAGTACTGGAAAGAGAGGAAGCAAACTACGAAAAAGTACAACATGAAGTAACATCTACTACTTACAACTGTGAACAAAGAAATGAAGAACCAGAACCTCTACTTGGGAATCCTGTAGAATGATCAGTCACTAATTATGCAACGGAAGACATTTGTGCAGCAATGCAATTGACATACTAGACAAGATACAACCTTACACATATTGTAAGCCAACTGAATGTGGATCAGAAATGAGTATATGACTTTGTAACTAATACAATCAATCATGCAATGTTACATGAGGAGAAAAAATGCACATGCAGTAATCACAAACCTCTTAACATGTTCATCAGTGGACCAGCAGGAACAAGAAAAAGCTTCCTAATCAGTCCCATAGCAAGTTGCATACAAGATAAAACAAAGGACCCCAACTCATGCTCAATTGCTGCACCAACTGGGTTAGCAGCCTACAATATTGGTGGAGCAACACTACATCGATTACTGATGCTTCCTGTACAACATGGCAAACATATGGAATATCGTAAGCTTAGCGAAGACAATGGAAAACTACTACAAAGTGTTTTGAAGCCTGTAAAATTACTTATAATAGATGAGGTAAGTATGGTATTGAACCTCATGCTGACATTCATTCATTTAAGATTGCAAGAAATAATGAAAAATGGAAGCAACTACCTTTTGGGGGGCAAAACCATTATTCTGCTGGGCAACTTACTTCAATTAACTCCTGTTAAAGGGAAACCTGCATTCAAAGCATTAAGTACATCGGATATAATTGGAAGCATTGGCTACACTAATTTCATATATGATGAACTAGAGATAATTATGAGACAATCAAAAGACATTGAATACCGTGATCTGCTGAACAACTTACGAATTGGCCAACTAACAAGCAATCAGATAGAACAATTGCTACAGCATGTTATAAAAAAACAAAATGGAAACCATGGATAAGGCAGCACGCATATTTCAAAGTTTAACTGAAAATGAAAAACCACCAGTGTGTCTCATGCCAACTATTAAAGCATGTGATCACTTCAATAACTACATGATTTCAATGCAAAAAACCCCAATAATAAATATCCCAGCTCTTGATACAGTGGATAGCATACATTACACCGCAAAAGCAATGGAGGAGGCCAAAAAAAAAACTGGCAAATTTAACAAATGATGTGTCAAGAACAGCAGGATTAGAAAGAATACTTGAGATTTGTCAAAACTGTAGAGTTATGCTATGATGTAACCTAAGCATTGACAAAGGACTAGTCAATGGAACAATGGGTAACATTGTTGAAGTACAGCACAATATCACAGATAACCACATAGAATATTATACATATTAAAGTTGACAAAATAGATACAATACAGAAAATAGGAAGAACACAGGTAAAGATCCCTTTAATGAAAGATCTCTATATAATTAGAAAGCAGTTCCCAATATCGGTAACATATGCTATCTCAATACATAAAGCACAAGGGATAAGTCTAGATACTGTACTGGCTGATATTGGTCAATTGGTATTTAAAGAGGGAATGAGTTATGTAGCACTATCGAGAGTAAGAACATTAGAAGGCCTGAACTTAATAGACTTTGACCAACATAAAGCTACAGCAGATGTATCATGCATTACTGAGTACAACAGATTAAGAGGTAAGTATAAACCAAATAAGCCAAGCATCCCTATGCCAAAAACAACAGGACAAAAAA
>QEPC01006403.1:236138-247963 GCA_003113815.1 Sphenodon punctatus
TTAATTATTGATAAAAATGAATAAAAGTATGTATGGTAAGGAATTAAGTACATATATTAGATTTTTGTTGATGAGGATAAAATCTTAAATATTCATCAAATTCTGAAATAATTTCTATGTTTTTTGGCATTTATGTCTTGTTGCAATGTATGGAGTTGAATGTTTTTAAAATTGTAATTAATTTGTATGTTTTTTGGAGTTTAAGTTAGAGTCAAAATGATATTGTGATATTTTCGAAGAGGCAAGTTTTTTGTTTTGGTGAATATATATATATATATATATATATATATATATATATTCACCAAAACAAAAAACTTTACAATTTTAAAAAACCTTAAATGCACAACATAGATATATAAAAACAACAACAACAATGTTGCAATATCAAAAAGTGCCAGAAGAGAACGCTATGCCCAGAGGCTTCCATCCAAGTCCCACAAGCAAGGTAAAGTTCAAAAAGGGGGGGGGGATAATCTCCAGTTCTCACCACATGAAAGCGCTATGCCCACATTCTCCACCAGAACACGTGTAGCAGGGTGTCCGGTCAGCACCGCAGAGGGCACAACGGGCATCCAGGAGAAATAGCAGGATCACCGGCACACATGAGAACACCACTCAGTTCAGTAATATGGTGTAAGCAATATGTCCTGGTCCTGCATATGGTAAGTACTAATGTTGGTCCAACTCTCAGCCCCAATAGGGTTGAGAGGTCCTGGGCTCCAGCCACTGCTATACCCAGGCCAACGCCACCCGTAGTGCAGACAGGGGTTTCCAGCCTTGCACTGAACTTACCTTGTTTAAGTCCAAAATGCCCCTTGGGGCCAAACAAAGAAAGTCCCACCTTAGGGTTTCCACATGGTCTGAATCCTCTGTCAGTCCAACAGGTTGCCAGGACGGGACTCTCAGCAAGAAGGAGGCTAGGTCAGGTCCCATAACCAGGCTTCTGATTCCTGTCATAGAGAAACAAGAGTCCTCCAGGGCATACAGCCTCCTCAGGCAGACTGACAAACCTTCTTATATGTCCCAGGAGTCCTTTAGGCACTGTCTTCTGATTGGCTACTATTAGGATCCTACAGCCATAGTAGCATCAACGCCATAGTGCCAATCTGGGTGTGATCCTATAGCCATGATTGCACCAAACCTGGCACTAGCTCTTAAAGGGCTATGAACCTCATCTAGAGTCCCTGCCACACCATTTTTGCGTATGTGCAAAACAGTGCAGGTGGCCATTTTGCACAAGCAAAAAGGTGGCCATTTTTACATAGGGAGTGTGCCAGAGCCTCCCACAGCAGTGACGGAGCTTCAGTCAAGCCCTCTGAGGCAGTAATCTGGGGCTCTGCAAAATAGGAATAGGGGGAGGTAAGACCACCTGTCCCAGGGTTAGACTCCATAATACTTAGTAATTTACCAGTGGTCACACATGAAGTCTGTAAGAGAGTCCGAAATAGAGACCCCATCTCTGACTAGAACCTCTGGAGTATTTTTTTAAATCTCTTTTTGCAACAGAAACCCACAAGCGGGTAAAATAGCAGTTGGGGAAGCAGATGAAACTTTCATTCCTGCAAGGGTTAAGGTCTGTGCTGACTTTGTATGCTCAAAATGATGTCCAGAATGAAAATGATTAGTGTAGCCAAGGATGCAGTGGTTCAGTTCATTCCTCCTTCACAGCTGCTGTTGGCAGGCACAAATGTGTGGAGGAGGCATGGTGGATTTTAAGGATGCTCCCAGCTGGGAACAGTAGGCAGCAGCTCTATCATCTGCTACCTGTCAGGTAAATTTGCCTCCTCCAGTATTGAGCACCAGGTCAGTGTAGGGACATGTAAATATCATCAGCCAGCACTGGATTGAGTGAATTTGGCCCAGGATCTTTAAATCTTGTTTTGAACAAGTTTATCATTTTGCTTCTCTTTGACATGTGGATAGATTTACACATCCACAAACAGGTTTACCAAATTCTCAAATCTTGCCAATGCATACAAGTTATACAAGCGGGCATGTCACAGTCTGAATTAGTGACTCAAAAAGCTTGGCAGCTGTCCTATAAACAAAGCTACTGAATCAGGTTGGAGCTGCAAATCCCTGAGCTGTTTATTCAGCTCATTTCCAAGGATGTGCTTTAAAGAATTACCAAGCACTAAAATGCTGTTCAGAGTTTATAAATTAATTATGACTTATCAGATTAGGGAAGGCTTTAGGAGTCTAAAGTCTGTAATAGTTTCATTTAAAGTCTAAAGTCTGCAGTAGTTTTATTTGTGCACAAGGGATTAACATATCCCAAATTTTAGATAAAGGTTTGAAAATCAAAGTTATCTATTAATATAAACGGTACTACTTTTGCATGCACATATCCACTTATTAGAAATAACAATGTCTTACCAATTGATCAAATATTTTGGTGTATACTATATTGGCTATCATGGAGACCAGTTTTAATAATCAGCATAAAGTGCAGGGGTTAGGTTGTTGCCCTTTTTAAAATCAAGCATTTACATGTTGATGTGAATTTTTGTTCAAACATCTAGGATGATCTTACCAGAATTCTGAAGGAACTCAAATATGAAATTTCAGACCTACTATTGGTAATTTGTAACCTATTGCTAAAATCTGCTACTGTATCAGAGGATTGGAAGGTAGTGAATGTAACACCAGTATTTAAGAAAGGCTCCAGAGGTGATCCTGGAAACTACAGACTAGTGAGCCTTACTTTGGTGCCAGGCAAACCAATGGAAATGGTTGTGAAAAACAGAATTACTGGGCATATTGATAAAAATAGTATAATGGGGAAGAGTCAACATGGATTTAACAAAGGGAAATCGTGACTTACTAATTTATTGGAATTTTTTGAGGGCGTAAATAAGCATGTGGATAAGGGTGAGCGGGTCGATATGGTGTATCTGGATTTTCAGAAGATATTTGATAAGGTCCCTCATGAGAGACTCTTGAGGAAATTAAATAGTTATGGGATAGAAGACAGTGCCCTACCATGGATCGGTAACTTGTTAAAGGATAGGGACTAAATGGTCAGTTTTCACAATGGAGAAAAGTAAATAGTGGAGTGCCCCAGGAATCCATTCTGGAACTGGTGGTGTTTAATGTATCTATTAACAATCTGGAAAAGGGAGTAAAAAGTGAGGTAATCAAATTTGCAGATGACACAAAGTTATTCAAGGTAGTTAAAACCTGAGCGAACCATTAGGAACTGCAGGAGGATCTTGCAAGACTGGGTGTATAAATGGCAGATTAAATTTTTATGTGCATAGATGTAAAGTGATGCACATAAGGAAAAATAATCCAAACTATATGTGCACAGTGCTGGGTTCTAAATTAGTAATTACCATTCAGGAAAGGGATCTTGTCATCATTGTGGACAATACACTGAAATCCTCAGCTCTGTGTGGCTGCTGTCAAAAAAGCAAACAGGATGTTAGGGATTACTCAGAAAGGGATATAGAATAAAACCGAAAATATCATAATGCCTTGATATAAATCTATGATGTGACCGCACCTTGAGTATTGTGTGCAGTTCTCATTGCCCCATCTCAAAAAAGTATACAGTAAAAATAGAAAAGGTACAGAGAAGGGCAACAAAAATGATAAAGGGTATGGAATGGCTCCCGAGAAGCTTGATAGGTTAGTGCTCTTCAGCTTGGGGAAGAGATGACTGAGAAGGGGAGATGATAGAAGCTTAGAAAATGATGAGTTGTTTGGATCGAATAAGTAGGGAATGGTTATTTATTTACCCGATATAGTACTAGAACTGGGGGATGGTCCATGAAACTAACCGGTGGTAAATTTAAAACAAATACAAGAAAGTGGGGTTTTTCTGATTTGTTTTTACTCAGCGCACAATTAACTTGTGGAATTTGTTGCCAGAAGATATGGTCAAGGCCAGTAGTATAGCTTGGTTTAAAAAAGAATTTGATAAGTTCTTGGAGAGTAGGACCATTAGCAGCTATTAGCAAAGTGGATTTAGGGGATGTAACTTTTTACAATTTGGAGCTGGGAGTTGATAACAGGAGATGGATATTGTGACCTGATTGATTACTTCTCCCAAGTGACTGAGATTTGCTAATGTTGAAGACAGGAAGCTGGACTAGATGGACCATTGGTCTGACCCAGTATTGCACTACTTACGTTCTTAGGATAGAAATAAAGAAGTAAGAAACATTTTGAAATACCTGTAAAGTAAAATGAGCTAATAATCAGAATCCAGTTAAGCGTGTAGCATGATGTTCTCCAAATCTCAATTCGGTCCCTTTCCCCCTTTTGGTAGCAGATCTAGTATTACAAGGTGATATGAAAAGGAGGTTCATTTTATGTATTATATATAATACATGCATATTTGTGTGTGTGTGTGTATGTATATATGTGTGTGTATATGTATATATATAAAACAAGAGGTTCACTTTATAGAGGATTAGATTTTATGTCAATGGGAAAATAAGTGAACTGAGTTTTGAATAGGAACATGCTACATATTCTAGTACTGGATATTGATCATTTATATATATAATATATTTTATAAATATATAAAATGTATATGTATGTATCTATATCTACATATAACCAAAATTACATATACGCAAAATTAAAAGCACCTATCTGAATGTTGATATAAAATTGTGTTCCATTCCATGCCTTTTTATGAGTTTTTTCCCATGATGAGCTAGAAAAAGGATTATGTTTGTTTGGACACTTACAATGGTGCCCCCACTCCCTTACATTAATGCTGTGATCTCAAACCAGTTACTCATAGTACTCATGCTGGAGCATCTCCCGAGTAAAGTGGCTTGAGAAGTACAGTCTACTTAAAACAATCATCAACAAAAACCTCAAGAATAGATAGCCACTGCTACTTTTGTAATTATCTAAAAATCAAAGGCGGGTCTGAACAGAGAGATCTCGCCTTGCCCCTTGAAGCATTTGTGACGGAAGCAATCCAACAAATTATCACATTTGTCCCGATGAGATTTATCCGTAGAAACTTTTTAGAATCACTCATGAGTTTAAATATTGAGCAATTGCTGAACCATTTGCTTCAAGTGTAGGTGGGTGTTTTTCTCCGCAGCTACTACATGACAAGAAGTTGAATGAAAATTAGCAGCAAAAAACAAGCTTAGTAACTATTCCAATATGTGTGCAGTCTATCATTGCATTGTTCTTAAAGATACATACTATGCTTTCAACAAGAAAATAGTACCATTGTCTGTACAAGTCTTAAAAATCTTCTATCCTGAAAGAGTTTTTCTTTGATTCTTTTCCAACCCCCCCTCCCCCACCGCCCAAATAATACTTAATTTACAGTTTACTAAAGGTATTTTCTGAAAATGCAGTAGCAGATTTCTTATCTGCTCATTTAAAACAAGGGGATGTTTCAGAAGTAATCTGGACAGCAAGTAACATAGAGTTGGGAGGTGAATTTTATTTGTTTTAGAAAACAAACATCCTCTCAGCACTTGGCACTGCACTGCAGGCCTCAATTTAGACCTACCCACTGATTTCTGTGGGCATTTGTGCTAAAAAGGATGGCTTGATATGTCCTTTCCTGCTTGCAAGTTCATTGCTATTACTTAGCGGGTTTAAAAGCACAAATTATTCAACGTGCTTTTCTATAAATAAAAAAGAAATTTGAAATGATGTAGCAGTGCTTCAGAACTCCTCAGCAACCTACCTTTTACAGCGACACACCAGTGATTTCAACAGAAAAATTGGGAAGAAAGCAGACTGCAGAGTCAAGTTTCTGCACGCTTTCTTATAAAGGGACTGTTAAGCTTTATTCACGTTAGGCAACTGTTAGCTGTGAAGAGGCATAGATCTCAATAAGGATGCTTCCTTGACAGTAAGAAGATGCCGATATTGTAAACAGTGATCCAACTTCTTGCACCAGAATAGTCCCCATGGTTAGAAGATGCAGGGTCAAGGGCCTGTTACACAAACACTTCACTTAAGAGTTAATGAGATTAATTCCACAGTAGGGTTTATTTCTCTTCCATGAAATGCTCTGTTCCACAGTATTTTTCAAGTCACTGTGAATTATAACACCTCACTGTCTCAGAAGTTATAGCTTCTCTGTATATTAACTTTGGAACTGGCATGGTTTGATACAGAATGTCAGTTGTCTAAAACTGCAGTAAATAAGGCAGTCAAATCTGTTAAAGTATATAAGTATCCAGAAGCTCTAGATTTCTACCTGGAACAAAAAAAGAAGTGCAAAAAACTAATTAAAAGGAAAAAGGCACTATACCAGCAATCTTTATGGGCAAGTCTTCGTGAAGCAGTGGCACAAAAGGATAGGAAAAAATTCTGGTGGTTAGTCAATAGAATTGCCAGAATTTTCACCCCTTGGAGACAGGCATTTCAGTCCCGGTATGGCACGAGTATTTCTCAGATATATTTAATAAGGCAGTGAACAGTGTCACGGTGAATAGGACCCAAAATTATTGTCACTCCCAACATGGGCACCAGTCACAAGCTTAATAGTGAGGGAATTAATTTTGCAAACCACATTAAATAAAGCTCCAGGAGAGGATGGAGTTCCTGGAGAATTGTTAAGAAAATGTATGAACTGGTGGACTCCAGAGCTGAGTGGACTATTTAACCATATACATTTATATGGGGTCATCCCTAAGGGTGGAACACAAGTATAATAGTCCCAATATTCAAGAAGGGAGACAGAAATGTGCCCACTAACTATAGAACGATTAGTCTTATAAATATTGTAGCAAAGATGTACACAAAGACATTACTAGTGAGATTGGAAAATTGGGCAAATGACAGTAGCCTATTTGCAGAAGAACAGGCGACCTTCAAAAAGGGGCACTCGGCAACGGACCGCTGTTTTGTTCTCACATTTTGAGGAGAAGCTAGGCTGTATGCCATATTTGTTGATCTAAGACAAGCATTTGACACGGTTAATAGAGAATGATTATGGGAAAAACTGGCAAAGACGAATATTGATGAAAGACTGTTGGCATCAGTAAGAAAGTTTATATCAGAATACGTCAATGCAAGTTAGGGTGACTCAAGCAGGCAGTCTCTCCATGTTAATACCTACAAATAGAGGGGTTAAACAAGGATGTGTACTTTCACCATTCCTTTTTAATTTCTTTATAAACGATATTTTTAAGGAGCTGTAAGGAGATACTTACCATCCAGTGATTATTAAAGGAAGACAAATAACAATTTTATTATATGCAGATGTCATGGTGTTTTTGTCCTTCACTCAGATTGGAATGAGATGCTGGCTTCTGATTCTAGATAACTATTATAAAGCAAATGATTTAGCAGTAAACCATGATAAAACCAAAATTGTTGTTTTTGATAAGTAGATTTCTCATACTTGGCGGATAGGCACAGTTCTTTTAGAACATGTACAGATATCTAGGACTTGTTTTTTCAGCTATTGGCAAAATCATTTTAGCACAGCGAATCTAAAATTGTCACAATCTGTAAATGGAGTACTTAAATTATGGAGAACTGCAGGGGGGAAACAACTACTTCCTGCAATAAAACTGCTAGACCATAAATTGATCCCACAAGTATTATATGGTGTAGAAATTGAGAGATGTTTAGCTAAAAATTATTTAGACATTTTCCAGAATAAATTGTTGAGAGTGGTTTTGGGAGTGCCTAAATGTACCCCTGTACATATGGTGTGAGCGGAGACTGGGGCCGTTTTTAGATGATCGCACTGTGCGCTCGCGTGGGGTTTCAAAAACCCTGTGAGGAGAGATTACATGTGATGCCTCCGGCAATCGCGCACCTGATATGCTCTGCGCATTCTTTTCAAGCCACGAACTGACCGGGAGCCTGATCTAGGTAGGTCATTCGCGGCTTGAAAAGAATGTGCGTCGTATCGGGCGTGCGATTGCTGGTGGCGTCACATGTAATCTCTCCTCGCAGGGTTTTTGAAACCCCGTGCAAGCGCACAGCGCGATCATATAAAAGCAGCCTGGGATTCTGTCAGTCGAAATGAAAACTTAAGTAAGAGTCTTTAGCTATTGGTACAGGTTAATGGATTTACCAAATGAATGACTCGCTAAGTTATGCAAGGAGTTCCTAGTGATCTCCTAAAGATCGTCTCAACTAGTTCCTAAAGTTCCTCTCAACTAGGTTGCAAGATGTAGACATGTTGTGTCTGCTGCTGCTGGGACAGGGGCAGCTGTGATTGGGGGAGCTCTCTGCCACTCTGATCTTCCCTCCCTCTTCCCCAGGTAATAACATCAAGGGTGGGGCCCTTGGGTGCCAAAGGGTGTCGGCCAAAGGGTGTTGTCTGAGCCGTTTGCTGGACCATGCCCACCCACGTGCCCACCCACGCTTTATGGACAGCATAATTGCCATCCCGCGGCTCACTGCCATTGCTGCTGCCGCCAGATCCGCTGATGGACCCGTTGTCCACTGCTGCACCATCTGGAGCTGTGTTGCCCAGCCCCCAAAGTATCAACTTTCCCCCCTTCCCCATTTGGAGGAGGGGGTGGGGCCAGGGTGCACAGCCAAGATTTTTGGGCCCAGGGCAGCCAAAAGCAGCTTGCCACTCGACGGGTGCTGCAGGTGTGCACCACAGGCAGCGCGTGGTCCTTAGTGGGACTGAGGGGATTAGGGGCAGGAGGTTTTTATTTTTTTAGTTTTGTGGTTTAAAGGGGTTTGGGGAGGATGAGGTGGGTGTTGTATGAGGGTGGGAGTATGGGGGTTAGAGAGGATATGGCAAACCCCTTTGGTGAGAGGAGGGGAGGTGGCCCTTGGGGAGGGTGGGTTGGGCCTCCCAATGAGATGGGGGGGCACTGCCTGAATAATAAGGGTAGGGGACTCCCAGTGAGAGAGGGAGCCTGGGGGGAGTTCTGGGGAGGGGGGTGGGCTCTGCCCCCCCAGTGAGATGGGGGCATTGCCCGTATGATAGGGAAGGGGGACTCTCTGTGAGAGAGGGAGTCCCTGGGGAAAGGGGAGGGAGGAGGGATATTTTGGGGAAAGGGGGTGGGGAACTCTGAGGGCTCTGGGGGAGCAGCCGATAGGAGGGGTCAAAACGGTGTGGATGGGAAGGGAGGACCGGATATAGGGGTCGGTATGGTCCATGGGGTGTGTGGGACGGGGATGGTATGGTCCATGGGGTGTGTGGTTCGGGCCCCGAGGGGACCTAGGTCTCTTGTGGAGGTCAAAAGAGCCTCCCCCCCCACTGGAGGTTAAGGAGGAGCAGGGTCTAAGGTCTGGCAGTGGGGGTTTATGCTGTTAAATGCAAGGGTCGTGGCAAATAAGGCTCCAGTAATCCGAAATCAGATCTTGGATGGGGCTGCGGACCTTGTATGTATCACGGAAACCTGGCTGGACAAGGAGGCAGGGCCAATCTTGGCCGATCTCGTTCCAGCTGGGTATGCCATGCAGCCCCATCCCCGCACTGGGGGCTGGGGAGGTGGTGTAGCTATTATTTTTAGAGAGACATGGCCTGTTCGGAGGTATCCAGTTCAGGTGATCCTGGGAATTGAGGCCCTCCATGTGGTATTCTATTTGGCTGGGGGCAATCTAGGGGTGCTACTGGTGTACCGGGCCCCTTCCTGCCCAGTGGCATCCCTTGTCGCTCTAGCAGAGCTGGTCATGGCAGTGGTGATGAGCTCCTCCAGGACTTTGGTCCTGGGGGACTTCAATGCCCATACCGTTACCGGCCTTGTGGGAGCAGAGTGATCATTACCTCCTACAGGCCAGTCTCTTGGTGCACCACCTCCAGAAGGGGAAGGGACCAGTTAGGTTGGTCCGCCCCCAAAGGCTGATGGAACCTCAACAGTTCCAGGAGGTGCTGGGGGATTTAACCTTAGACCCTGACAGTCACTCTGTTGATGAATTCATTCAGGCTTGGAACATTTTGCTCGGGGAGGCCATTGACAGGGTGGCTCTGAGACGTCTCCTACCACTGTCTTTTCACCGCAGGGCCCCTTGATTTACCAAGGGGCTGTGGTGTGTGAAGCAGGCAGGTAGGCGACTAGAGCAATGCTGGCATTGGACTTGTACTGAATTCGACCGACTTCTCCATAGTGCCCATTTGTGGTCCTATGTTGAAGCTGTGAGGATGGCAAAGAAAGAGTTCTTTGCCACCCTCATAGAGTCCGCAAAGTCGTGTCCAGCAGAGCTGTTCTGGGTGTGCGGGGGCTTGTCAGTCCGATCTCCCTCCGCCTGGATGGTGACTTGTCCCAGGCCGGCTGTGAGGAGTTTGCCATCTACTTTGCAGACAAGATTGCTCAGATCCAGAGGAACTTCAACACTGGATTAGGGGCAGTGGAGGTGGAGCACGAGGCTATGCAGGCCCCGTCTGGTCCATCTTCTTGGGATGAGTTTCAGCAAGTGACGCCAGCTGATGCTGTGGGTTTTCTGGGGTCTCTTAGAGCCACCAGTTGTGAATTGGATCCATGCCCATCCTGGTTGGTGAAGGCCTCCAGGGAGACATTGGGGACGGTGCTAGTGAGGGTAATCAATACATCCCTTTGGCAGGGAAGGCTGCCCCCTGGACTCAAGGAGGCTGTGGTGCGCCCCCTGTTGAAGAAGCCATCTTTGGATGTGGATGACTCGCCAGCTACCGACCTGTCTCTAATCTTCCCTTTTTATGGAAGGTTATTGAATGAGCAGTGGCACTGCAGCTCCAGGTGCATCTTGACGGCATTGGTTTCCTTGACCCATTTCAATCTGGGTTCTGCCCCGGCTATGATACAGAGACAGCATTGGTGGCCTTGGCAGATGATCTCTGCCGGGAGATGGACATAAGACGCTCAACATTTTTCGTCCTGCTAGATCTCTTGGCCGCTTTTGATACAGTGGACCATGGGTTGTTGTTGAGACAATCGCCAGCCCTGGGGGGTCTGGACGGTACTGTCCTTGTGTGGTTCTGCTCATTCCTCTCAAGGAGAAGCCAGCGGGTTGTCCTGGGGGCTGAATCATCTAGCCCCCGGGCCCTGGAATGTGGTGTTCCACAAGGTTCCATTCTGTCTCCATTATTGTTTAATGTGTATATGCAGTCCTTGGGGGAGATTGTGAAAGGGTTTGGTGTGCGTTGCCACCAATATGCTGATGACACCCAGTTTTACCTCTCTTTTTCCACTGACCCAGGTCCTGCCATCTCAGTACTGTCCCAAAGTTTGGAGGCCGTGGTGGATTGGTTATGGTAGAGCAGACTGAAGCTCAATCCTGATAAGATGGAGGTGATGGCAGTGGGTAGGGCGAAGGAGGTGTCGGCTCCCCTCGTAGAGGGGGTCCACCCTCCTGTAGCCCAGCAGGTTTGGAGTCTGGGGGTATTGTTGGACTCAGATCTATGTCTGGATCGTCAGGTGGAGGCAGTGGCTAAAGCTGCCTTCTGCCAGCTGTATCTGATGCCCACGTAGAGCGCATTGCAGTAGTCCAGCCTCGAGGTGATGAAGGCATGGATGATGGTGGCCAGGTCACCTCGAGGCTGGACTACTGCAATGCGCTCTACGTGGGGCTTCCCTTGATGCTGGTTTGGAGACTGCAGCTAGTGCAGAATGCAATGGCTCGTCTCCTTGCACTGGCTGCCTATAGTGTACCGAGCCAGATTCAAGATGTTGGTTTTGGCCTATAAGGCCCTACACGGTCTTGGCCCATGGCCCTTCATACCTCAGGGACTGCCTCACCCTCCGTGCCCCAGAATGACCCCTGTGGTCCACTGGGGGTGCCTTCTTGGAGGTCCCCCGTGTAAAATGGGGGGCCACAATGGAAAGGGCATTCTCGGTGGCCATACCGTGATTGTGGAACTCCCTCCCGGAGGAAGCCCATCTGGCCCCAGGTTTGTTGGTCTTCCGCTGGGCCTGCAAGACTTGGCTGTTCTCCCAGGC
>QEPC01006403.1:248063-293548 GCA_003113815.1 Sphenodon punctatus
CCGAACCGAACGGGCGAACACGAACGCGAGGTACGACCGAACGACCGAACACGAACACACGAACCGAACGCGGCCGAACCGAACGGCCGAACGCGAACACACGAACCGATCGCGGCCGAACCGAACGGCCGAACACGAACCGCGATCTGTTCGCCCATGCCTAAAAAACACTATAAAACAGTTGAAAACAAACAGCAATATTTAAAACAAGGCCACGGAAGTTAAAACAATAAAACAGGATGGGGGTGAAACACCATAACCCTAACCCACCCCCCACCCCCGAAGGCCTGGGTGGGCAAATCTGGCCTGGGAAGATGCAGGAGGGTAAAGGGTAAAGCTGAAATGACTGTACTTTGATATTTTATTTTGATTCTTTAATTTTAACTAGATTGTATATGTATATCTGTTTGTGTTAATTATTTACTGGTTTTGTTTATTATTTGTATTGATTTTATTGATTTTTGTATCCTGCTAAGACCAGATGGTTATGGCAATAAAGGAATTCATTCATTCATTCATATTAACGTTGGAATTTAACTGTGGATTTCTTGTAGACACTTGTCCTGGAGTAAGGTCTGCATTCACAGTCTTCGCAGTACACTTAATCACCCCAATGAAATGCATATCCTTTAATGCCCCACTGATAAGACTAATTCTACCACAGGCTGTTTTTACATGATCGTAATATCCAGCATTAACCCCTCCAAAGTCTTCAATTAGACTAGTTTGGAAAATTACCCTACCTTCAGAACGATTATGGTGGGTGTTAACAAACATGACGGTGGCCTGCTTCGACCTGCTTTAGCTCCCAGACCACTTTCACATTTTGGGGGGGGGGGCATCCAGATGTTGGCCACAGAGTTCTCCTGGTCGTGTTGGTGGCTAGCAGGTCTCCTGGGTCACAGCCCAGACTAGCCAACAACGCTGCTGGAAGAAGACCCATCCAACTGGGCTGAAGCAGGCTATCACATGTGATAGCCTGCTGTTCCCAGCCCAGTCTGGTCCAGAGTGGCCCCCAAGATGGGCCACCATGGTTACCTGTCATGGAGGGAAGGCAGAGCTGCTGGACACAGTGTGGGGCCAGCTGGCTGCACATTCATGCGGCTCACTGCCCCCCCAGGTCCAGCTGTTTGAACATTTGTTCCACATCCAGACCCGATTCTGACCAGGAAGCAAATTACTTCCTGGTCCAGATCAGCTTGTGACAGTGGCGCTCTGCCATTTATTTATTTATTTATTTATTTATTTTTGTAATTTATATCCCGCTCCCTCCTGTAACCAGAACAATTCATAATAATATATAATAATACATAAAAACAGTATAAAAACAATTTTAAAACAATCAACAATATTTAAACAGGCAATGGAAGTTTAAAACAATAAAACAGGATGGGGGTGAAAAACCGTAACCCCTAACCCACCCCCACCCCCAAAGGCCTGGGTGAACAGCCAGGTTTTACAACACCTCCAGAATGACAATAGGCTTGGGGCCAGGTGGGCTTCCTTTGGAAGGGAGTTCCAAAGGTGCGGCGCGGCCACCGAGAATGCTCTCTCCATTGTGGTCCCCGCTTTATGCGGGGCACCTCCAAGAAGGCCCCTCCAAGAAGGCCGACCACAGGAGCCGCTCTGGGACATGGAGGGCGAGACGGTCCCTGAGGTACGAAGGGCCCAGACCATAAAGGGTTTTGTAAATCAAATGTTATTACCCAGTTCCTTGGGTGCCATCAAAACTCTGTTTGCGTTGCTTCTGAGCAATCAGTTCCCTCCAATTAATACAGCATGTTAGCCACCCCCACCCCCTGACACTCCGCATATCAATAGAACTGATTTCATAGTCTGTGTTACAGCCCTCACCTGGTGCCATCTCTGATGCATCTCCGCAGCTGGAAAGCTGAAAAGCAGGAGAAAGCAGCCAGTGCCGCTATCAAATCATTTATCAGCGTAACACAACGGACGCATGTGCGCGCGTTCACAGACACACGCCATCTTATGGTACATAGCCACGCCCATGAAGAGAGGCAGCTGGACTTTACTGCATTGCCCAACACTGAGGAACATGGCAATGCAGTAAAGGAACATGGCATGGCAGGACACTGGGGAGAGCAAGGTCATTTATTGCTAAACCAAGTATTTTGATTTCTTTATATAGGGCCAGTAAGCCACTCAACATTACTTTTAAGGTAAAGTTAATACATAGTCTTACTTCAGCACTACTGCACTCAAGTGATTACTACAGCATGATACTTCTTGTTTTGAGTGTGGCTAGGTTTCTGGCTTAGATAAGTGCAGTCACAGTTTAAAAATTAACTATAGAACCAAATGTACTTTGCAGGTTGCGAAAGACTAGTTAAAGTACATGGACTCATGTGTTTGGTGCTGATAACACTGTACTTTATGCTCAGTTGGCCACTAGTCTTCTTATAACAGCAACAGCAGTAATTGTGGTGATTGTTGGTAAGGCAATATTGATTATCAAAACTGCATCTATATTCGCTCTGTTCCCACTGCAAATTTAAGATCTGAAAAATAGATTGCTATATGTCAGTTTGGTTTATTTCTGAATTTACAACAGAAGTTAATGCATTCAGTGCAGATATAAGACACAAAGCAGTTTACCAAAATACTTTGTCACTTTCCACCTTATTTAAACACCCCCAGGGTGCAGAGAAAGTAAGCTTAAAGGAAAATAAAGCAATCAAAGAAAAAAAAAAAAGGCACACGTGATTCTATAACGTTTGGTCAAGCGCTACAGGTCAAGTACTTCACTTAATGCCTAGCTATGTAGTTCTGATATCTGTGTACATACTTCTGGCCATAAATGATTGCAGTTGGTGCATCAATATGCCATTGAACTGCTTCTAAAACAATTTTCAAATTTGCCATGTGCATACACCCCCTCCTCCCCTGGATAACTATTAGTCAGGATTCAGGCTGTTGGAATGGAAAGTAACAGAGCACAGGTAGATGTACTGTGCAAAACCATTCCTTTGCTTTACAGAACAAGCTCCAATTTACACACAGTTGGCCACTGGTCATAACAGCTATATCAGTGTTTACATGCAAGTGGTGATTGTAGGAAAGGCAATACTGAATACCACAACAGCATCTACATTGACTCTGCTCCCACTGCACCTATATTGTTTGATGACAGTTTGGTTTATTTATGAATGTACAACATAAATGATCACATTCAGTGCATCTATATAACACATAGCAGATTACCAATTTTTGTTAACTTTCCAATTGATTCAAACATCCCCTGTAATAAAATTACAGTGTGTAAAAAAAATTATCTTGAAAGAAAATAAAGAAATCAAAGAAAACAATGGGATATTGGATTTTCTACAGTACAGTCATGCTCTACAGGACAAGTCATCCACTTAATGCTTCACAGTGTATAATTATGATACATGTAGTCATAATTATGACAATAATCCATTGCATTTAGTGAATGAATATACTGTGGGAACACTTCTACAACTAGTTTAACATTTGCCACATGCATACACCACCCCTCTGGGTAACTAGTAGTCAGGATTTGGGGCTTGGAATGGAAAGTAACAAAACACAGTTACATGTAATTTGAAAAAAAAATATTCTCTTGCTTTACAGACAAAGTACTGGAGTTGTTCATCACCATCCTTTTGGTGACGGAGACTGTGTCCAATTAAAACGATGTGCACATGCTTGTGCTGTGAGAGATACATAGATCTAGTAAGTGTACACAATTTGGTCTTCCTTACACGTCTTTGAATCCACACTAAACCTTTCCTAATAGTGGAAGCAGCCCACATTCAACTGACCTCTCACTTGTCATGGGGGGAGGGGGGGAACTAGGGGGACCCCAAAAACCCTTTTCACTCACACTGGGACAACAGACTCATGCTCTGCAAGGGATGCTCTGGGAAATAATGCCCATCAGGATAGTATTGTGGGCTATAACATCTGCAAGAGATCAGGCCCCTATCATCACAGGGTGCAGAGCTCGTGTGCGCGAGGATGGCCTCACACCACACACTCACAGGATATGGGGTGGAGGAAAACCAGTGAGGCAGTGATATAGGAACACGCGGGTTGGGAACCAGGTCCGGGTGGGAGGATGCGGGGGGCTCTCTCACCGCACAGGGAAAGGGCCAACCCCCAGGTAGGGGAGTGTGGGCTTCCGTTCTCCTCAGGCACCACACTCTCACCCAATCAAGCCGAGGGAAAAACAATAAAGATTCACAAGCGTACCCGCTCTCACTAGAACCAACAACAACAATGAGAAGATAAGGGCAAGGGCAAGGACAAGGTGGGGGTCGGATTCACTGTAAGGCAGGAGTCAAGGCAAGGGTGCAACAAGGGGTAACACAATGTGACATGGGAAGGACAAGGGGGAAGGACAACAACAATAGGTCAAAGACAAGTGGCAGAGAGAAACAAAAGACAAGGCAAGAAACCACACTTAGCTTTGGGGGCCAGCTCTCAGGCTCTGATTACTGGTGCTGCGTGTCTCGCAGCGCTGGTGTTTATGGTCTATGCCCTGCCCCCTGATGTGCCTGGAAGCATGCAGAGCGCCGCACGGGTTCCTGTGGTGACCTCACGTCATGTGAGGTCAAAGGCCGGGGCTGCACAGTAGCACCGCTGTCAGGGGTGCCCTGGCAACCAGATGCAGTGATGAGGCTGCACGCGGCACCATGTCCATGACAAGCAGCGGCGCCAGCAGTGCAACTTGGAAAGGGGAGTGGGGAACGGGTCTCTGTGGCCTCCTGGAGCCCCGCAGTCACTGCCAAGGAAGCGCCCACCGGCATGGGCTGACATCACTGGCTGTTTTCACATAGATCCCTCCCCCTTGTGTATGTGTGCGGGTGGGGGGGGCGCATGTGTGAACACCGCAGCAGGCAGGTGTGCGGTGGGGGGGGCGCACATCTGTGGGAATGCTGTGGTGGTGAGTGGGATACATGTCCGCTCCCGCACGTCACCCACCTCCGCACACCCATGGAGCAGTTGGCCAGAACGGCAGTTGCTCTGTGAGTGGAGATGGGTGTGCGCTTGTGGGAACAGCCGCCCATGCACCACACACGCACTGCCACCTCCACCGGTCCCCCCCACCCACTGCCACCCATGTGAAAATGGCCAAAGTCTCTGAAGCCTTCTTTTGTAGCCTGGGCCATGCCCTCAAACACAGCCACTTCCTGTCAGTGGCTGGAGTGAAATTCTCAACAGCCATATCTATTGTCTTTGATAGATAGCATTAACCACCTTTTCTTGAGGACACCAAAAGCTCGCTCCACAACGTGCAGTGAGTAAGCCTCACATTAAATAATTTATGACTGTTGTTAATCTCTGTTCTGCAAGACCTCATCAGCCATGGAAGGATAGGGTATGCATCATCTCCTAATATGACTGGCGCAATAGGTTTGCCATCAATGAGCGTCTAAGGATTGGGTATGAAAATACCATTGTACTTCCATGGAAACGAGGGTGATCCATGTAAAATGTAGGAATCATGAGGTGACTGCTTCAACAGCATAAACATCTTTAAAATTCCCCCTAGTATCTGCTACAGCCTGGAATATCATTGAATGATGTTTCTTGAGGCAAAAGTACTGATCAGCATCATGTATGGGAACAATTACTTTAATGTGCGTTCCATCTATTGCACCCATGCAGTGAGGAAATCCATGCCTTTCAAAGCCACTTATTATATCTTTCAGATCACCAAAGTTTATAACTCTGCTGGGGCCTTCAGCGGAGCCCATCCTTAAGAATGGGAAAGGTATCTTTGCTTGTGGTGGCATTGACTCACCGGAGGGATGTGTCCTTCCCGTATAATCCACCATACGCTGCAGTCAGAAGAATGCCCTTCCCAGTCACACGGTGAAATGGTGGAGGTACAGTTTCTTCTTTCCAAAATGCACAGCGCAGCAACAAACAGGATGTGATGCAATCTGAGCAGAAGGCAGCAGTGAATTACAACTGCATTGCATCATGGGATTGGCATAGGACTCCTTGTGACCCCTATGCTGGCAAAGTATTCACACTTCCATACTGGAATCAGACTTTATTTTGGAGTAAATGTGATGATCTAAACACTTATTCCCGACTGACAACACGGGAATATAATCTCGGCATTACAGCTAATACCGGCATTACTGTGTTCATGTAAAAACAGTCACAATACGGAATTACTACTGTTCATATATAGGCCTGTCACCACAGTTAATTACTCTGCAGTAAAGTGTTCATGCATACAGACCTAAGTGACAGGGTTGCCAAATGTCTTTTATTTTAAAGGAACATCCCTTATTTCAGAGATCCACAGCTCTATAGAAGATAATGGGTATCCTTTTTTCAGAACCCCGAACCCTCCCTAGTGTCCCTATTTGCAAACATCCATATGACTCTAAAAGCTCAATATGTCTCTTCTTTAGAGGCCAAACTATTTTGTCGGCAGTTTTCTAGAAAGTGAACACTGAACTTCATGCACAAAAATCCTTGAGCAATTGTGCAACCTAATGTTGTGTGCCATTATTGTAGTTGTGTACACAAATCAGGTATTTGAATACAAAACATCCATGTAAGTGGTCAAACTAGCCAGTGCGCAAATATGTAGTCATGAAGGTGGTCCTAAAAATCTGGCCTTATCAGTAAAATTTTATCTGATTCATCTACAATAGTCTTTCTGGTGGCATCAGAAAAGTTCGGCAAGTTCTTTTGGACTATTGTTTCAACTCAAAAGATGTTCCTTTTAGAATATAAGATATACAGAGTAAATGTATATAGTGGTAAAATCCTCAAACTAAGATCTGACAAGGCAATATGTCTTCATTTAGTAGAATCAAAATATTTAATAAGGTAGAAATCAAATTAGAGGCACTAGTAAAATCTCTTTGAAGGAGATCAGGAAATAAAGCTATATTTTAAGTCTTGGAAGAAAACAAATTTCATGTAAAAAAAATAATTAGCTAGCTGTTGCATCATCTCTAAAAAGATATATCTGAAAACAAATATTCCATTTACAGAAGTTCAGTTCCTTTTGAAAATGTTAGAACATATCCAAGGGTTTTATCTCTTCAGGAAGAGAAAGTCTTAAATATGTTTTGGAAAGATTTCCTATAAAACATCCGTACAGAAAGCCTGGAAATCTTCCAAAGAGCCAGAAAACCTGTTTGATCTACAGAGCAAAGCAGCCTGCCTACAGGAGATAAAAAGATACATGGAATTAAAGAAAGGGTAAACTTTGTTTCTGTGCGGAGAAAAAAAATGTATTCAAGGAGCTCTCAAACATCTCTAATTAAAAATGCTGACATAATTCCAGCAGTTAATTATTCTTTTGGCAAGGTGGTGATTACCTTTGTAAGAGAGCTTGTCTGCTTGTGCAAGAAAATTTAATCAAAGCCAAAAAATTCTAACAAATAAAAGATACTAATTGTTAATAAGATTTAATAGTGACCTTGACTCTTAAATTGAACATTATTTGCAATTACTTAGCTACATTCCACTAGTGGAGCTTGACAAATGACCCTTCTGAAGTGTTCTGACGTTTTCCAGGTACTAACCTTGGTCTTTGGAATTCGGAGCCAGGGACCGTAATCCCTGGTGAATTCTGAATAAAACGAGGGACTGAGTTTCAGCGCTACACCAAACCCAAAAGGTGGGCATGGGTGGGTGCTGGTTCCTGTGTAGCAAGACCGAGAGCTGAGGCTTCGGGCTTTCAAAAGGGCAACCAAACATTCCTCTTTGTGAGCACCTTGGCCTGTCTAGTTTGCGATGTTCACAGGCCTAGAACAAGGTGCAGGGGCACATACAAAGTGATGCAGTCATCCACCCTCTCCCACCCCCAGGAGGAAAGGAGGGCAGCCACTTCAAACCAAGCCTTACCATAGAATGCCCTACATTTTCTCCATGGTTGTGCATGGAACGATGGGGGAGACACAATAATAAATTGCACATGATCATGCTAACAACTTTGGCCACTTCACAGTTGTAGTTGGAGTGGATAACTTAGCTCATGGTTTGCTCCAAACTTGCAATTTGTATGTGTCGTCAACAGGTGTATTCTGTTCAAAAGCTGTACTTTTAAAAAAAAAAGAATGACAACACAGATTAAAAAGTCAGAAAGCAGGACAGTTTTTTGTTTTTTACTCTGAAGCTGAAGTATCTTGGATACAGAATATCAGACAGATAATATTCAGGCCAGGTAATATTCAGGCTTTGGTTTATCTTGCAGTTAAGAATAATAAATAGTCTTTCATGTTCCTTTAAAAAATGCATTGAAATGTTTGTTTAATAAGTCGGTTTGCTTTATTTAATAACTTGGGAGCATGTGCCTCTACTTGTCCATTTTGCTATCTTTAAATGTAGCCATTCTTATTTACTGTCCCGATCAGAAGAAGAGATATAAAGGTGACCTGATGTTAATCCTTTCCTTTTATACTTGGGGGGGGGGGGGGGGAATCACAGACATGTGATATTATCCTTCACTTTTGTTGAAATGTCTGGACTTCTAGAGTTGGAGCCCCAAACTGTCAACGTTTTATGACAAACAGCAAACACATTTAGTTAAAAGGGGAAAGTTCAAAACAGTAGTGTCCCCTCAAGGAAAAGCTTGTAGTATTTTAGGGATGTCCTGCGGGTTATGCTCAGCACTGGAGGAAGTCATACCTTCCACTTGCTCATACTACTTGTTCGCATAGCTAACCTAAGAAGTGCCATACTGGGTGAGACCAGTGGTCCGTTGAGCAGCCCAGCACCTGTCACTAACAGTGGCCAAACTTGGTTGCTTGGAAGTAGTACCCAACAGGTCACAATGGGGCGATCCATTTCCAGTTGTTCACTCAGCTCCTGATAGTAAATGGTTACATTCCCCAAACCTACCTGGCTAATAGCTGCTAATGGACCTATCCTCCAGAAACTTGTCAAATATTTTTTAAAAACCCAGTTATACTACTGGCCTTGGCTACATCCTCTGGCAACAAATTACAGAACTTCATTGTTCATTGAGTGGGGGGGAAAATACTTCCTTTTATTTGTTTTAAATCTGCTACTCTCTTTCATGGGGTGTCCCCTCGTTTAGTACTATTTAAGAGGGTAAATAACTGTTTCTTATTTACTTGTTCCACACCACTCATGATTTTATAAACTTTTATCATATTCCCTCTCAGATGTCTCTTCTCCAAGCTGAAGAGTCCCAACCTATATAGACGCTCTCCATAAGGGAGCCGTTCCATACCCTTGATAATCTTTGTGGCCTGTCTCTGTACGTTTTAGATTTCTACCATAGCTTTTTTGAGATGGGGCGACCAGAATTGCACACAATAGTTAAGGTGTGATCACAACATGGATTTATGGCATTATGACATTTTCAGTTTTATTCTCTATCCCTTTACGAATAATTCCTAACATTGGGCATTTTTAGACACACGTTAAAGTTCCAGATGTTTCAATCTTCTGGGTTTACAAGAGCACAAGTAAGTTCCGGATTCATTTTTCACACACATGCTGCCCTGAGGCAGTTCCTGGATGCATTCTTCATGCAAACACTGCCCTGAGGCAGCCTAAAGTAGCAGCAGCTGTAAACATGACAGGCTGCCATGGAAACCAAGTGACCACAGCTGCCTGGAGCAAAGTAGTTTACCAGAACCTTTTACACAAAAGTTCTGGGAGAAGTTTCATGCAGAAGTTCAAAGATCCGGATGTTTAAGAACTGCATGAGTGATTTAGACATACAGAAAGTTCTGGATGTTACAGCAAACATCCAGGAGAAATGTGTGTCTAAAAACACCCATTGTTTGCTTTTTTGACCACCACCGTACATTGAGCTGAGGATTTCAATGTATTGTCCACCATAACTTCAAAGTCCTTTTCCTGAGTGCTAACTCCTAATTTAGAACCCAGCATTGTGTATATACAATGGCGTAGCTACCATGGCGGGGGTGGGGCACATTTGCACCAGGGCCCTGCCCTGGGGGGGGCCCGTAGGCAAGACAGGCCCCCTCATCTGCGGCAATGGTGGCAGCAGCGGGAGGGGTGAGGGAGGTGGGAGCGGCGGAGCGTGGAAGAGCCAGCGGTTGGGAAAAACTGGCTCTTTTCCCAGCTGCCATCTCCTCCGTGCTGCATCTCCCTCGCCCCTCCCGCTGGTGCTGCCGCCAACGCCAGGTGAGAATGCAGTCTAAGTTCTTCTGCTGCCTCCCCTCCCTGGCTCCAGTCCCTATCCCACCTGCCTCCGCCTCCTAGTAGCGCTGCAGCAGCAGCAACAGTGGGACACATGGGGAGATAAAGCTGTTTGTTTACAAACAACTCCTGCCCATGTGAGTGATCAGAAGGTTGCTATTTTGTAAAGAAGGTTCTTCGAGATGGCATCTAACATTCTCACAACTGGGTTGTGCATGCTCACCCTATTCAAATAATAGACCACCTGATGTTCTCAAGCTCCTCTAGTATAAAAAGCACTCTTCCCCCCCTCAGAATGACAGTTCCTTCCAACCCTTTCTAGGAATATAAGAAAAAAATTCCATGTAGTGCTGGAAGGGTGGGTGTTGTGAGAATGTTCGGAGCCATCTCAAAGAACCTTGTTTACAAGGTAGCAACCTTCTGTTCTTCGAGTGGCTCCTTACATGCTATTTTTACATGGCTGTGCCAGGTGGGGGAGGTCCATGGGTGCACCAGTGCATGGAGATGGCATGCACACGATTGCACATGCATCCCCCCCCCCACTCATCCACACACACAGAGTAACCATCGTTTCCCCCGGTTGCTCCGTGCGTGGGGATGAGTGGGGTGGTGATGGTGAGTGGGGATGGGGTTAGGCAGGCATGCACACACCCCCACACACCATGGGCGCGTGCACCACATTGTTTATACGGGGCTCCCCCACCCATGAACACACAGAAAACTGCATGGGAGGGCCACATTCCCACAACTGTCTTACTTATACTATCTTAGGTAGGAATTTAGGATGTAAAGCAATATATATTCTATCTTGGAAAATAAATCTGTAAATATGATTCTGAGATTATTATGACTGCTATTTCACTAACTTTTCTTAATGAAGTTATTGCTAACAGGAATACTGTCTTTAAACCTGCACCCCATAACCAGTTCATTTGCGCCCCCCATATAATCAATTCACACTGCCCTGGGGGCACAAATTAGGGATGGGCAAATGCGATTCAGAAGTTCGGAGTTCGGACTAAACTCAACTAGTTCAGTTGACCGAACCGAACTTCCAAACCGAACTTGATTTTTGAACCAAACTAACCGAATTTCCGAACTCGGCTCTGTTTGCCCATCCCTAAAAGATAATATTCCATTTAGTTCAATGGGGTTTGAATTTCCAAACTTTGCTCGGAAGTTCGGAGTTCGGACCGAACTCGAATAGTTCGGTTGACCGAACTGAATTTCCGAACTGAACTGAACCGAATTTCTGAACTCGGTTCTGTTTGCCCATCCCTAGCACAAATGAAATGGTTATGGGTGGAGCAGCATGAACTGATTATGGGGGCACAACTGAACTGGTGAATCAGTGTTAATTGATTATATGGGGACAGGGGCAAAAATGAACTGGTTATTGGGTGGGGACAGCATGAACTAATTGTGGGGTGTCTGGTGTGTTTGATAGCAGCACCTCTGGACTGGTCGCACCGCATGCGTGCACAAGGCACAGGCGGCACTGGCAGCAAGAAGCAACAGGCCCTGGAGGTCAGACTGGCTAAGCTCACTCCCCTCCTCCAGTAAGGCAGTGGATGCAGTCAGTCTCTCTGTGTTTGCCTCACTGCCTGCCCGGCTGCCCCTGCAGTAGAACCACTCCTGGGGAGTGGTGGTAGATGCTCAGCTGGGGAGGTGGGAAGCATTGGGAGGCTATGCTTGTCTATGGCCACAGTTATAACTCCTAGCTGCTGGATTTTTTATATTTAGAAGCTGTCAGCAGGCCCTCGCCTCATCCCTTAAGCTCTGCCCACTTTGGGTTTTCGGAGAGTGCGCGTGCTTTGCATGCGCGCACATGAGGGGCCCATAACTGAGGCTTGAGCCCGGGCCCTTCTCAACCTTGCTACGCCCCTATGTACATAGTTTGGATTGTTTTTCCCTATGGGCATCACTTTGCACTTGTCCACATTAAATTTCATCTGCTATTTTAGATGCCCATTTTGTATTCCTCTCTTTTTCCTATCCTTTAAACAGTTACCAATTCACAATAGGACACTGACTTCTATCGTTGGTACACACATGTACCATGACAACCGGTTCTGCCCAGTGGTCTCTAGAATTCAGTCTTATGTTTCAGGTCATTTATAAACAAGTATGGCGGGGGCGGGTCCGTGTCGGCTGAGTGGAAAAGCCACGGAGCGCCCACTTAGGTGGAATGCATGGGGAGGGATTCTAATGAGCAGTTCCCTGGGTGGCCATTTCATCCACTCAGGTAGCTTCTACACACTTCCACCACCATGGACCGGCTGTGCAAACAATTCATACGGGTGGCCATTTCCCCTTCCCCCACCCAGTAACACTGCCCACCCCAAGCCCCACCCAACTGCTTGCCCTCTGCCATTACACACAGCCACAGACACCATAGAAACATGAACTGCAGAAGTCAGTAACCCCTTCCTGCCCAGAGGCTGGTGCAGCTACAGTAGCTGCTAGCAGTCCCCAGCTATAACAGCATACTGGGCAGGAAATGAAGGAAGCTGCTGTCTGAGCTGCTGTCCTCCAAGATGTTGACTCTTCTCTCATGTGTCGTGAGGGGCACTTGTTGTGCTTTGAGCCACTATGGTGGTGTATTTCATGTCCATCTTTTAAAAGCTCCCCAGAGAGCTCCCACCAGGGGTTTGGGTGAGACCGAGGAGGCAGCTGGTGCCCAAACTGCTGCTATTGGCTGCTATGACTGAGTCAACTGTATGGTTTATTTTTAAAAAATAAATGAATTTGTAATTAGTCTTTTTACGATCCTTTCATCTGACTATGGAGTAATAGATTTCAGATTTACACACAATTGAACTGTATATTCAGTTCTTCACCTTCACCTCTAAACCCTTGGTGGCCAGAGAGTAAAAAGTAGAGTTGTAAGGGGAGGGAGGGAAAAGTGTAACACTTGCTTTCCTGCTTCCCTAGGGCTACAAGGAAATTTGCTTACTGACCATGTTCCAGATT
Organism: Sphenodon punctatus; assembly: GCA_003113815.1. Taxonomy (NCBI): domain Eukaryota; kingdom Metazoa; phylum Chordata; class Lepidosauria; order Sphenodontia; family Sphenodontidae; genus Sphenodon; species Sphenodon punctatus. The sequence continues at coordinate 261,192 of QEPC01006403.1, forward strand.
GGCACAGTCTGAAAGCTGCTAGAGAGGGAATTCACTGGAAGAGGGAGGGGAGTCTCTGTTACTCCAGTTCTCTAGAGTGAAAAAGAGTTGCACTGAGTAGATGGGGGAATTTCCATGGACAGCTGTCTGAAGGACCAAGAAGAAGCAGGCAGTGAGTAAACCCCAGTGAAGCCAGCTTCAAGTCCAAAACTCGGTTAAAGAGAGTGTGGATGTTATCTATAGGAAGGCTTTCAATATACTGTGGCAGCAAATTATGTATTGTATAAACAATTGTCTGTTATCAGCTTTATTTTTGTTGCAGTTTGCTTTCATTGGTTGTCTGTGCTTGTTTTATAGAAAAAAGTACTAAGAACACCTAGCTTAACTTCTCTATCCCAATCCCATTCATTATTTACTTACCTCTACCAAATCCCTCTCATTCAACTAATGATATGACTTCAGTGGGTTTATTTTTGTGCTATTCTTCATAAACAAGAGAGGGCTTGTCTCCATGGGGAAAAGACATTTTTCTTAAAACTTGCATTTGCGAGAAAGTTAAAATCTTAACAGGCTAAATCAACTTTAAACTCAGTTTATCTAGTTAAAGTTAAACCTTTTTAAGGTTTAAAGTCTTCCTACACTAAGATGTTTTTCACCCCATTGTCCAGAGAATATACTTTGAGCTATGTAATAGGGTATCTGATTGTTATGTTTCTGTAACGTAAATTGTTATGAATTGGCGAGCAAGTTAGGATCTGAACTATACTTTAAGAAAATTGTAATGGCGCATTTTCAGGCCTTCATTCTAGTTTCTTCTTTCTCCCATTCAACAGAGACTGGAGGAAAGAAAAAGCAACAATACAGTGTGAAAATAAATGAGACGATAGTCTGCATTAGCACCCACTCGATGGGTGTTCACCTGCCTGTCTATTAAGTATTCGCCAGATGTTGGTCCACACCCCCACACAGCCTCCACTTGCTCCCCACTCACAGCATCATCCAAGGACATTGTGCGGGCCAGTGTGTGCCCCCATTGCTGCATCTCATTAATCAGGTTCGCCTGCAGTCATGCCTAGCACGGCTGCTATAGGAGAGACGTGCTCTCAGCTGACAGGAGGCTACAAAAGGAAACAGTGAGGGAGTGGGAGAGCTCTGATGGAAAAGGGGTGGGGGGTCATAGCCAGAGAAGGCTTCTTCCCTGGCTGTGACCCTCCTTTCCATCAAAAGCAGCCCTTGCATGCTTGGGCAGCTGCAACAGAAGGTTCTTGGCTACACCCCTACTCTCTCCTCTTGCAGCCACTCAGAGCATGTGATCACTGCTTCTGATGGAAAGGAGGGCCACTGCCAGGGAAGAAGCCTTCTCTGACTGTGACCCCCCTCTCCCCCTTCCCATCAGAGCCAAGGCTGGGGAAAGGGAAAGCACTGAGTGTCACCATTGGTGGTGGCTATTTTCAGCCTATGGATGCAAGCAAGAAATTAGTGTGTTCATCTTACCCCCGTTACTGAGCAGTTTCATTTCACACTGTAAAGATAGTTAGATATGACCAACTTTAGGTAATGATGTACAATATTTCACTTATTGAACCACTATCCACAAGGGACACCCCCTAGCCCTAAGTGGGGGGTGAGTTTGTGCCCGCCCTCCCCAGAGCAGGGTGCCGGGCAGGGATTGGGCAAAGGGTTCCTTTACCCCCCCCGCCTGCCCATTGAGCGGCGGCACTGGTAGGCCAATGGGGACGAGAGGAGGGGCACCTGGAACGGGGGGCATATACCTGAAGGAGTCAGGTGTCTCTTCCTCTCTCTTCGAGCGGGGAACTCCATCGGGTGGGCCACCTCTGGTTGCCAGTGGGTTGGTACACCCAGATGATGATGCCCCAGCTCTGTTTACAGCCAAATCTTCCCATGCCAAATTCTTCCAGGTGTTATCCTGGAATATATCAGGCATTAGAACACTCATGCGCGATATCGTTTGTTTGGATTTTTTGGCTGGGTTTGATCTTATTTGTCTCCAAGAGACATGGGTAAAGGGGGATGATACATTGTCCTTTAAGGGGTTTGATACCTTCCTACATGGGGGCTCGAAAATGGGGACCAGGGGCTGTATTTCTGGGGGGTTGGCATTCCTTGTTAGGCACTCAGGCATGGGCTGATTAACCCCCCTTGTGACAGAGAGGTCAGAGTTTCAGGTGGGGCTCTTGGAGTTGGGTACTGTGCCTACCGAGCAATATTTAATGTGTATATTCCCCCGGTTATGTCCCATTATTATTTTCCTGAGGTATGGCCGGCTCTGGAGGAGGCAGTTTTGAGCCTTGAGGAGCAATTTCCACGTGGATGGCTGGTTCTTTTGGGGGATTGGAATGTCCACTGGGAGGGAGGTCTTGTTTCCAAACCAGTCAAAAGGGACGGGATATTTGGTGCAATCGACACTGCTGTACCTGGGGGATCTCAATCTAGTCGTCATATGTACAACTTTATGCAGAAACTTGGTTTGGCTGCCCTGGACAAGGATGACTTGTGTGCCCTACCCAGGGGGGTTACCTTCATGGGTCCGCAGGGCAGTAGCCATGTAGATTGGATTCTGGTTGATGCTTGTTCCCAGGAGAAGTTCGGCAGGGTTGCCTGGTTTGTTAGACCCGAAAGTGACCATGTTTCCTTGGCTATTTGCCTGCAGTTACAGGCCTTCCCAGGCACTCAGCCAGTCCTGGATGTTCTCAACGAACCTCCCCTAGTTCTGAGGAGGCTGCCGTTGGCAACACTAATCCAAAAGATGCAGGAGATTTGCAGTATGGATAGTTTTGAGCATCTCAGTGCAAAGCTACAGGATGCCTGGGAGGCTCTTTCCTCAATTTATGAAGATATTCTCTCTGTGGCCCAGGAAAAAGTTCTTACTAAGCCTCATAGGAAGTTCAGTGCTGGAAGATTTTGTAACCAGTGGTTCGATCTCGAGTGCAGAGCTGCTAAGCAGACCCTAGCTCGCTTTAGGAGGTCGTGGGTCAGAGATCAACTACCCACACAGGTGGTGGAGTTTAGGGAGTCAAGGGCTGCCTACTCCCGCCACCTTAAGGCAAAGAGGAAAGCTTATTATTGCAGACAGTGGGCACAGATGGCGACAGCTCTTTCCACGGGCAATCTGACCAGATTCTGGGCAACCTTGAATCGGGTCCTTAAACCCAGGAAGACCACTGGCAGGTCGCTACCCTCTAACTCTGCTTGGGAGGCCTTCCTCGGAGCCCTTTCGTTTGGTGGGATTCGAGGATTTGCCTGGGAAATCGTTGGAAGATCCTAGCCTGGGATGTTGCCCAGGGGATTTTACAGAGATCAATATAGCTGTGCATATAATGAAGCTTAAAAATAACAAGGCCCCTGGCCCAGATTTAGTGACAGCAGAGGTATTGCAGGCAGTCCCAGGATGGTGGGCCTTGATTTTCTCCCACTTGTTCCAATTTCTGGCTGAAGGAGGCAGGATTCCTTCTTCCTGGACCCTAAACACTATTGTTCCTATTTTTTAAAAAGGGAATTGCCGGGACCCGGCCTGTTACAGGCCCATTAGCTTGATTTCTATTGTAGGTAAGCTTTACGCCAAACTCTTGCTGGAACAATTTACTTTATTGTTGCTTTATTTTACAGCATGTCATCCATAAGTACCAGAAAATAAAGAAAGGTAAACTATACTTAGCCTTCGTGGACCTTACCAAGGCGTTTGATTCTGTCCCTAGATCTAGACTGTGGACAAAGTTGAGGAACTTGGGAATCGAGGGTAAGTTGTCATCTGCCATAATTCAGTTACATACCAACAATGAAGCCTGAATTAAAGGGGGAGTACTTTTGTCTCAGGGTAATCCCATCCCCATTAGGAGAAGGGTTCGCCAAGGATGTGTCCTGGCACCCCTGTTATTTAACTTGTTTTTGGCGGATGTTCCAGGTTTTGTTAATACGGAGGAGACCCATGCCCCCAAGATAGGTAATATTCATTTGAGCTTTTTGCAATTTGCAGATGATATTGTTTTCCTTTCCCAGACAGAGATAGGGATTAAAAGAGCCCTAGGGAAATTTCAGCATTACTGCCTAACCAATGGTCTTGAGATCAATACTGCTAAGACCAATGTTATGACCCTGGGTAAAAGGTACCGCTCCTTTACTTGGCAGTTGGGTGCAGGGAAAATTGGGTCTGCGGACTCCTTTAATTATTTAGGCGTCCTTTTTAGCACTAGAGGCACATGGCATCTCCATCTCCAGACCAGGGCAACTAAGGCTACTAGAGATATGAGAGCCATTGCTCGGGCCTCCAGTATTTCTAAGGGGATTCTGATGTCTTCTTGCCTGAAGGTCTACCAGGCCAAAATCCCCCCATCCCTTCTGTTTGGGGTGGAGCTTGTCCCATTCCCTAACACGCTTATTCTTGAGCATGTGCAAAACCTTTTTCTACGGCGTTTCCTTAGGGTGGGCCCCAGTGTTCCAGGGGCTGTCCTGAGATTGGAAACAGGTACTCTGTCCATTAAGGCGCTTTGTAGGATGGCTTTCTTAAGGTTCTGGCTATGACTCCTGACTTTACCAGAGACTGCGCTCCCTTTGCTGTGTCTTAGGGAGGCATTATTGTATAAGGGCCTAAGGGCCTATCCTTGGTTGTTATATTTAGGAAATTTGATACGCGGGTTGGGGTACTCCTTTGAGTTTCTCCAGGGGAAATTATTCTCGGGTATCAAATATGAAGTCCTTAGGAGAATCAAGGATATCGGTTCCCAAGTGGATATGCTTGTAGTGCGTCAATGGAAGGTTGCTCCCCAATTGGGGTTAATAAAGCTATCTCCTTTTTTTGAACCCTACTTGTATCTCCTAGAAAATTCCAAACTTAGGAGACTCTATATATTGCTTCGCTTCCAGATGCTTCAATTGGCAGTTGTTGAGGGCAGACAAAAGCGCATTCCTCTGGAATCAAGAATCTGCTCTTGTAGCACTAGGGAAACTGAATCTACAGAGCACTTCTTGTTGAGATGCCCTTATTTTCACAATCTCTGTGCTATTTGGCTAGCTCCACTGTTACCAGTGGGTTATTCCTTTGTCACGGAGGGTTGTTTTGCTTTCGTCCTCTCCCTGCCACAGAAAGAGGCCATGGGGGCACTTGCTTCTTATTGGCGCTCAAGAAAAGAGTTTTTATTAAGGAATGACTTAAGTTAAGGGAATTATTATAAAACAGCTTTGCTTTAACCCTTGTACTTCTCGACCTGGGCTAGGAGGTACACTTGTTAACAGGCCTGTATTTACTGGGTGGTACTTTGCCTTGGCTCAGCTCAGCATTTTGAGTTTTTCTTTTCCTTGCTCAAACCTACTATCCATTGGTTCTTGACTTTAGTGGGCTGGTTGCCTTGTGCCTATTTTTGTATATTATTTTCCTTTTTCTTGGAATGATTTTGTAAACAGTTTAAATTAGGATGTATTTAATTGGACAATTGTTATGTATGTTTGTTACTCCTGTTTACGTTCCATTTTTAACATACATTATCTTATGTTTTGTTTTTTTGTTTGTTTGTTTGTTGGTTCTTTCTTTCTTAATTGGGTCATGACACAAGTCCGTACCTGAAATAAAAATCAATCAATCCTCTCTCTTCATTCCCGGGGCCGCTTGCAGAGGTTTTTAATCTTACCTCTGCTGGGATCATGCTTCAGTAGGGCCGCACACGGAGTTTGGGACCTTACATCTGCGGGGTGAGTAACAGGACGACCCCAGGGGAGGGGGGGGGCTCATGGCCCCGCTGCCGACAGAGTGCCGCTGCCAGGTAGTTCAGCGGTGCTTGGAATTGTATTTTAACCCCTGGATGGGGGGGCACGTAGCGCACCACTGCCGGCAGAGCGACGGCGCTTTGACTTGAATTCAACCCCCCGGATGGAGGGGAGGCCCTCATGGAGCGCCACAGCCAGCATCGCAGTGGCGTTCGGACCTAAATTTTAACCCCCTGGATGGGGGGGTGCCCCTAAATTTTAACCCCTGGATGGGGGGGCACATGGATTGCTGCTGCCGGCAGAGCAGCGGTGCTCTGACTTGAATTTAACCCCCCAGATTGGGGGGGGGGCTTGTGGAGCATCGCTGCTGGCAGGGCTCGGAATTGAATTTAACTCCCCAGATTGGGGGAGGTCCACTTGGAGCACCACTGCAAAGCAGCATGGTGGTGCTCAAGCATTGAATTTCACCCCATGGATGGGGGGGTGCATATGGAGTGCCGCTGCCGGGCAGCAAGGCAGCACTCAAACCTTGAATTTCACCCCCTGGATCGGGGAGGGGGGGGTCACATTTAACCTTTGCACAGTCAAGCCTTGAATTTAACCCATTCAAGCCTTCAATTTAACACATTCAAGTCTTGAAGTTTACCCTCTGGATTAATGTAATTAAATTAATTTAATTCTAGCCCTTTGTGTAGGGGAGAGGGGTATGCCTGCATTGGGGGTAGCTCACATTGGAAATTCAGTCCTCATCCCCAGAATTGGGAAGGGGGCCCAGGGCATTCTCTCTCCAGGAGCCCTGGGTCAAAAGGGGGTGCATGCCCCTGGTTGTGTGACTTTCCCACCCTTGGGGGGGGGGATCTGGTCCATGCTGATTTAGGGGCCCACGCGCAGTAAGGCAGAGGCATACTCACCTTCCTGCCCGTTGACCAAAGCTCTTTGTTTATCAGTACAAGTTGCAGGGTCATCATGGCACCTGCCAAGTCCGCTCGGGATGGCAGGGGTTCCCAGACTGGTCGGGCCACTAGGGCCTCGTCCTCTTCTGGGGAAATGGAGTGTCCCCAGGCATGTGCTCCTGCCACCACAGGGGCGAGAAGGGGTCAGGGGCAGCAGGACAGTGCTCCCCGGTACACCATGCAGGACGTCACACAGATGATTGCCATCGCGCTGCAGATGGTCCAGGCCCAGAACGTGGGAGGAGCAGCGGTGGCCCCTCCTCCCCCCAAGCGGCAGCGGAATTGGAAAGGAACCCAGGCCGCTGGAAGCGGGTCGGGTTGTCCAGAGGCGGTCACGCATCATGGTGAGAGCCAGAGGGAGGACACCGGAAGCCTGGCCGGGGGGACCCAAGCAGCCGCAACAGACGCGCTTCGGCCGACCAGGATGTCGGCCGTGCCTCTCGACCAAGATGAGGGGTCCACGGGTCCTGCAGTCATCGGCACTGTAGGGTCCGTGGACCCAGGGGGTGCTGCGGGTCTTGGGGGCCACACACACATTGGTAATGGGGGAACAGCGGTGGGCCAGGCGATGGCAGGTACTGGGCGGGGGGGGGGCTAGGCCCAGGGTTCCTGGTGCAGGTTGTTAATTCTGACGTAACAGCTGGATCAGTGGTTGCCGGTACAGGGAGTGCCAGGGGCGCGGGCGTAGGGGCCAAAGATGGCAGCACAGGTGCGGCAGTGGGGCCCAATTCTGGGGTTGGGGACAAGCGGCGCAGTGGTACTGGGAAAAATCGGCCGTGCTGGCATTATATGCCAACACGGCCATCCCGGTGTGGGACACAACTATAGTTTGTGCTGAGGTGCAGGCTACTTATGGGCGGCCTGGTTTTACCCCGGGTCTGCACGCCTACGCCATCCCCATCTCATTGCCCGGCAATCACTTGTCTCTGACAACCAAGGAAAAAGTCTGGAAAGGTGAGTTTATCAACATCTTTATGTTGCTGCATGGGGAGGAACCGGGTGATGGGGGCACAGAGGCTGACAAAGGGGAAAAGGGCAAGTGCAAGAAGCCATTTGTACCCAGGACTTGGAAAATATGGTCCACCTGTTTTTATATTTACATGGGGGTAGTGGCGTTCAAATTCCCAAGCACGGCGTGGCAGTTAATTCAGCACACCGCAACCATCCAGAAGTCCTATAATGATTTCAGGAGGGTGGCTTGGCTGGAATATGATGAAATGTTTCATCGTAGGGCAGCATCTAACCCCCACACATGCTGGGACATTATTGACTATAATATGCATTCCCAAATTATGGCCCCGCACCGCCCTGTGGCTGGCATCCACACAGGAAGCCAAGTGGTGATCCCGGGGCATTTAAAGGTGTCTTCCCGACGACAGGTATGCTGGGCGTACAATGGGAAGGGGTGTTTTCGTTCCCGGTGCAAATACTCTCATTCCTGCTCCAGCTGCGGGGGTGGTCACCCCGCTTCATCCTGCCATAAAGGGCGCCCTGAATCAGGGAGGCAGAGGTTCGCAAATGGGGGTGCGAAGCAGGAGCAGCACGGAGGCGGTGGTTCATACCAACCGGGTGGGGGTGCTGGGTCTAGCACCTACGCCAATCAGCCTTGAGGTTCTCCGCCCTCTTTTGGTGGTACCCGAACAGGGTCGATGCTGACTATTTGTGGCGGGGTTTTTCAAAGGGTTTTGAGATCCTGTACACGGGTCCGCGGTTTAACCTGACGGCGAAGAACCTCAAGTCTGTAAGGGGAATGGAAGGAATAGTGTGGAATAAAATACGGAACGAGATTGCAGCTGGGAGGGTATCAGGTCCATATGACTCCGCTCCTTTCTCTCCCCTGCGATGCTCTCTGCTGGGGATAGTCCCAAAAAAGGCACCTGGGGAGTTCCAGTTAATACATCATCTGTCCTACCCCAGGGGCAGTTCTGTTAATGACGGGATTGACCCCATGCTGTGCTCAGTACAGTACACATCATTCGATGCAGCCATGTGTACTGTGCGGGCATGTGGAAAAGGGGCACTCATGGGGAAGTGTGACATAAAGTCAGCTTTTTGCCTCCTGCCGGTATCCCCGAGAGATTTTGACCTGTTGGGTTTTTCATTTAATGGCCAGTTTTTCTATGACAAAGCCATGCCCATGGGCTGCGCCATTTCCTGCGCAGCATTCGAGAGCTTCAGCACCATGCTGGAGTGGGCAGACAAGGCCCGGGCGGGTTTAAATTCCATATCGCACTATCTGGATGATTATCTCTTCTCAGGGCAGGCGGGTACCCAGGACTGCACCCACTTAATGGGCATGTTTGCTACGGTTGTGGGTGAATTGGGCGTCCCATTGGCCGACAAAAAAAATGAGGGTTCCGTGACGCAGATCTCCTTTTTGGGGATAATCATTGATAGTGTCTTGCACATCTAGTCTCCCCCCTGACAAACTAGCCACATTCTGGGATGCTTGCAGACACTTTGGCCGCCAGAAAGGTGACGCTTAGGGCCTTACAAACTTTTCTTGGTCACCTCAATTTTGCATGTAGGGTGGTAGCCCTGGGCCGAGCTTTCTGTGCGCAACTCGCCCGAGCATCTGCAGGGCTGACAGCCCCCCCCCCTGCATATGCATAACTGAGGGTATGAAGGCTGACCTCTGGGTTTGGCTTACGTTCCTCCAGAACTACAATGGAATTTTCCTGTGGTGGGAGGTGCCGGCTGCTAGAGGCAGACATGCAGGTGGTATCTGACGCTGCTGGTGGGAGTGGCTTCGGGGTGTTCTTTCAGGGTAGCTGGTGTGCCCAACGCTGGCTGCTGGATTGGGCGGCCAGCGACCTTGTCAGCGATATAACATTCCTGGAGCTCTTCCTGCTCCTGGTGGCATTGGAGATCTGGGGCCATCGCTTCCGGGACTCCCACATATGCTTCTCGTCCGATAACCAGGCGGTGGTGCAAGTGAACAACCGCCAGTCCAGTAAATCCAGCAGAGTTATGGTCTCGGTCCGCTGGTTTGTGATGAAGTGCCTTTCCATTAATATGTATTTTTCAGCCAAATATGTGCCCAGTGTTCACAATGAGATTGCTGATTCCCTATCTCATTTTCAGATGGAGCGATTCCGTTCATTGGCGCCCAGCACCAACATTAACCCAGAGGTGATGCCGGAGGCCTTGTGGAGTCTTCGGAGTGAAGGATAGACGAGGGCGTTAGGGCCGCCATTTTGAATTCTACATGGCGAGCCTACGTGTCTTCCTTCCAGGAATTCCATGGCTTCCTCTCAACCAACGGGTTGCAGGAGTCATGGCCCATCCCCACCTGTCAAGTGGAGTGGTTTGCGGCGCACTTGAATGGCCATGGCTTGGCACCCCACACCATACGGGGTCACCTGGCAGTCATCACCTTTTTCAGCAAGGCGCGTGGGGGGTTGTCAACCCGTTTGCGAGCTATCGTTTTCCCAGGGCTGTTGACAGCTGGGCCATGGAGTGGGGGCCACGGAGAGATACTCTCCAACCGGTGTCAGTGGACACGCTGGCTCGCTTGTTGGCAGCCCTGCCTCACATTTGCTCGTCCCCCTACGAGGGGTTGCTTTTCCGGGCTGCTTTTTCAACTGCATTTTTTGGGGCACTGCGCATCAGTGAATTGGTGCCCTCATCACAGGGCAATCGTAGGGGTGTGGCCCTGGAGATCAGGGACGTAACGCGTGCCCCCGACGCTATCACCATCATGATTCGGCGATCTAAGACCGAGCAGGGGGGGAGGGGCCAGCAATTGACGCTGCACTGAGTCACGGTGGGGCTGGTGTACCCTGTGGCAGCAATGGGGGAATATTTGCACATTCGTCCGCCTTTAGAGGGCCCTCTCTTCATCCATTTCGCTGGGGCAAGTTTGACGAAATTCGAATTCCAGGCCATTTTTGAGAGAGGTTTGGCGGCACTGGGACTATCGCCGGCTGGTTATGGGTCACACTCTTAGGATTGGAGCGGCTTCCACGGCAGCTGACATCATCACAGATCATGGCTATAGGCCGATGGCGGTCCGGTGCCTATCGCACCTATGTGATGCCTTTCGCCCCCCCCCCGGCAGTCGGCCCAACATGGCTATAATATTACTATTGTGTTTTGTTATCTGCAGGCACTGACTGGTTGCCAAGTGTGTGGATCTGCGGGTATAGCATTGTGCAGTGGGCCAAATGCCACATGGCAAACTTGGACTTTGGTACTCAGCTTGGTTGTGGGCTCCAGGTCCGCCTCTACTGATTTGGGTGCAGCGGTATGCGCTGGGAGCATCTGATGCCTTCGCTCCTCCGCAGGGCCAAACGATTCGGGCTGCCCACCATCTTGATCATCCATCTAGGGGAAAATGATCTCGGATTGCACAGCGCATGGGAGCTCACGGGCGCAATGAAGGTTGACATCTCTGGATTGGCGGCTTGGTGGCCTCAAGCACTCATTTGGTGGTCTGATTTGCTTGTCCGTACAGTTTGGCGTTATACCAATACGCTGGGCTAGATTGAGCGTGCCAAGCGGAAAATCAACAGGGCCATGTGGACAGTTATTGGCTGCTTGGGGGGGCCAGGTGGTGCACCATGAAAGGATTGTGAGCCAACACGCACACTTTTTCCTGCGTGATGGGGTGCATTTATCGGTTCAGGGGAACACGATCTGGTTGGAGGACTTGCGGGCTGTTATACATTTGCATTTTGGGATACCTGTGTGGGGGAAAGGGGTGGAATAGCATTGCCTCCCCCCTTTTCATGGCGATTAGCAGGATAGGAACTGTGCTGTGGTAAGGCTCCCTATGAGCTATGGGGTCGTGCTTGTACTCGTTACCACTCGGGGAACGGGGGGGTGCGGGTCTTTAGGACGGGGCCCCCAGCCCAGGCTCGCAACGGCTGGTTTGGGGCTGCAAACCCGCCCTGACCCAAGGGTCAGGTGAACTCGAAGGGTCGATTCCCCCAGGCAGGGAGGGGGAGATTTAGCTCAACCCTCCTTTGCCTGCTTTATGTACCATGGTTCCTCCTCGCTATTATCCACACAGGTTCTTTACTATGTTGTCTGTGTAAGTTATATTGTAATAAAGTTGCAGCCAAAGCCTTTTACCCCAGAGCATGTCTCTATCTGTTCATGTGGGTGGTGCGGACACAAACCACATACATTGGAGTTGCCCCAAGCCCGCAGGGTCATGTGGATCATGGCTCTGGTGCTGATGGAAGAAACAGTCCGACATCAACTATATTAAATTAATTTTATTTAATTACTTTCAAATGTACATCTTTTATAAATTCAAAACATAGAAAAACATAATTGCAGAGAAAGAAGCACAAGAGAATGCTACATCAAACAGACATTACATTTAACAGACTCTGTCCAGACTCTAAGAATGCAAGCAAGAAGTGAGTGTGTTCACCATCTTACCCCAGTTACTGAATAGTTTTATTTCATTTTTGTAAAGATAGCTAGACATGACAGATTTGGGGTAATTATTTACTATAGTCCACTTTTCAGTTTGCCATTGAGATCAATCAATACTTATTCATTTATACCCACAGCTTTTGCTTTGTTGATGATGCAAGTCATGTCAGACATATAGTTACTTATTGTGGATGAAATCCTGTAGTGACTGCAACAGAGTCAGGATTTCACTTTATGCTACTGGAGGACTGAGAACTGCTGATATTTAGTGTTACTATACCTCCCCTTTAAAACAGGATGCTTATGAAAAATACATGGTGCAGGGCTGCACTGGTTCTGGTGCAGCCCTACAACATGTATTCTCCATAAGTGTCCTCTTTTAAAGGGGAGGTATGGTAACCCTACGAGGTACGGTAGGGGACGTATGGTAACTACCTTGTTACTTCTTTAGACCGCACAGAAGACGACATAACATATTTACAAACCTACTGAAGAAACGTAGGTAAGTCATATACCTACACGCTACCAAGTGGTAGCAAATTGCAATCCTTTTTAAAGATTTTGAAGCAAATTCACAAGGGCAGTTTACTGACATGAATGAAGTGGTATCATTTCTTGCACCAGTATTTAGTTTGCCCTGTGGGCCTGATTTAAAACCCATTCACTTCAGTGGACTTTAGGTCAGGGTCATTATGCCACCCCCATAAACAAAGATCAGAGTATTAGGATCTTAATACTCCTTACCTAATATAGCCATGCTGAGCTATCATTGTAGAGCACATGCTTTTAAAATAAGCCTACTACAGCAACACAGTCTCTATCTGGCACTGCATGTGTGTTTCTACATTACCTTTAAGGGGAAAAAAGTCGCTCTCAAGTATTATTATTGTAGGAACAATTGGTGAAGGCCTTGGTTAACTCTGTGGCACAGTTTATTTGGAACTAAATACTGTAATCCCAAAATGGAGGCTTAAAATCAATTAAGATTCTAATTAAGGGGCAATTTCTGTGCTGGCCCATGAACAACTCCACAGCAGAATTCATCCATTGTGATTGATCTCATGAAATAAAGAAAAAAAATCCCTGTTTTCTTATGACTATTTTTATGATCTGAAATAAAGGGAGCCCGGAAGTGAACTCTTGCTAAAAAGACTGTGCGAATTAATACAGAGAAGACCTTACTACTCCACAAAGGAGTATACCGACTAATTCAAACAGCTGCAAATCTGTTTAATCCTCCTGTATAGTACGCAAGTAAGAGATAATTGCTGTGAATTGCCGAAAGGCAGAATTCTGTCCCATTGCCGCATCATCAAAAACCTTTTCAACAATATGTTTAGTCTGCCACACAGAGAATATTATCAACAGCTTTTACAGTCAAAGTGAGATGATAAAATATTACTACAGAAGATTTTCTTTCAGCTACACATTATTGCATGAAAGAATTCAAATCACATTAACTGTTTGGGACAGAAGCTACTATAATCTATGTAAAACAAATTGCTGTTTAACATCAAAGCAAAATAACGGAATAGGACTTAAAGCTTTCTTAATTGAAAAGGAAGTTGGTTATATTCCTGAAAGTGAATCCCTTGGGATGCTGAGATCTTCATAACCTCTCCATTTAAAGCATCATCTTCAATGATCGTGATCAATCCTTCCGCAATTAGTGATGGGCTAAAAATAAATAAATATGCTTTCCAGTCTTGAAAAACAGATTTGATGCATCCTACTCTACTGGTTATCTCTGAATGGAAGTGTAATGAACGCCCTGCAGATTTGTGGAAAGGCACATGGAAGAAAAACTCACACCAAAGCTGCTATCAAAAAGGGGGTTGCCTATGCCTATGCAAGCGCAGGCCAATTAATATTGAGCAGCTCTACTTTTACACCTTGTCAACAAGAATATTTCAAGAACAATACAGAATATTTTAAGGTTACAAACTGCACTTAGTTGGTCTAGTAAATACCTGTAAACATTCATTTACCATTAATTTTCCTTTTAAAATGCTCAGTGATAATGGCTTTGGGCAAAATTATTCATTCTCCTAGTCTCTGCAGATCTCTTCTGCTGTGCATTTTGTACTGTTGCACACTGTCATCCATAAGAAGTATCTAGTGTAGATCAAAATTTTGCCTTAGGGTGATTGCAATAATGAATGTAAAGTTTTGGTATCTTAGAGGCCCCGATTTTGGATCAAGAAATAAGGAAACTATAGATGACCTGAAGAGTAATAAATCACCAGGGCCTGATGGATTTACAGCTGAATTTTTTTAAGCTTACTAGAGACTATTTTTCCTTATTTGAGGCTGCTTATGCAGAAATGTTTGGTAGAAGAAAAGATACCTGAATCATGGAAAGAAGAAATATTGTTTTACCGAAACCAGGAACGGATAAGTAGAACATTATAGACCTATATCTTGCTAAATACTGATTATAAGATTCTTGCTTCTATATTGTATTCTTGTTTAAATAGATTTATTGGTAAATATATTCAGCCTGATCAGACAGGTTTTATTAAAGGTAGAAAGATGGCGGATAATGTAAGAAGAATGACTGATCTACTTGATTATAGTAAACAAGAGATTTTGTCAGGATCATTTCTATTTTTAGATGCGCAGAAGGCATTTGATCAGATTGAATGGCTTTTTATAAACAAGGTTATCTCTTCTTTTTGGATTTGGACCAATTTTTCGGCAATGGATTGATATGATTTACAGGCAACCCAAGGCTGAAATATTGATAGAGGGAGGTATGTCTTCAGTGTTTGTTTTACAGAGAGGTACTAGGCAGGGATGCCCTTTGTCCCCTATTATATTTGCGTTAAAAATAGAACCTTTGTCTATGCTGATTAGGGAGGATAAAAAAGTAAGGGGCAAAGAAATAAGTAAAAAAGACTATAAGATAAGTTTATATGCCTATGATATAGTGATTATAATAGTGGATCCTCTTGAGTCTTTAAGAAGGGTTTTGACTATATTTCAAGAATTCAGCAAATGTTCAGGGTATACAGTAAATTTGTTAGTCTGAGTTGTTAGGGATTAATATATCGGGTGATGATAAACAAGAAATAACTTTTTAAAAAAATTAAATGGAAGACAACTTATGTTAAATATCTGGGTATTTTTATTAGCAGTGACTCAGAGGATTTATCTAAAAATAACTATGTGCCTTTAATGAAAGAAATTAAATTAGATCTAGATAGATGGAATAAGTTGAGACTTACATGGTTTGGCAGAATAGCTGCAGTTAAGATGATGCCCACACTGATATTTTTATTTTTAATGATACCTATTTTTATATCTTATTCTGCTTTGTCTAGATGGCAAAAAATGTTCATTCATTTTTGGAGGGAAGTGATCTCGAATTTTATTTAAGATATTATACTATCAGATAAAAAGGGGTTTAGCACTTCCTAATGTGAAAAAATATTACCAAGCAGCTATATTGGGTATTTTCAGATGTTACGAGATCACGCTCAACCACAGTGAACCACGGTCAATCCCGCGGTGGGGTCAAAGCACCCTGAACGTCTGTTTCGTGGGTGTCAGATGTTCACCAGTCAATCCCCACATGGGGTCAAAATCAACTACGCTTCCGGCGCTCCCCCCCGGACCACCTCCGAAAGCGTGGTCAAAGAGATTCTCGATGGGAACCAACAAAAAGTAACGTCTGGATGGCAACCACCGGCCGGAATCAAAGGAAATGATTCTCAGTCGGGGACAAAGCACGCAGCATCGCTGCCAGGCAACGAGCAACAACAATGGGTGATTTCAGACGTTACGGGGCCCGTTGGCCCCGTACCGAAATCACCCTATTCATTCCCCACCAGGGTCACCCTGTAACGCCACAACAGACGTGCCGGGGGGATCCCGGCAGGGAATGTGGGAGGGGGTGGGACTGCGCGGCGCAACGTGCGGCCGCACGGCCCCGGCCGTCCACGCACCCCGCCACCTGCCCTCCAGGGAGACGGGCGGGCGGCGGGGTCACTGCGGCCGCCGCGTCGGGCCGGAAGCACCATGGCCCGGGATCCCGCCGGGGATCCCGGGCCGTGGCAACTGGCCAGATGTGACTTTTTGTTGGTCCCCGCTGGGGATCTTTTTGACCACGCTTCCCAGGACTATGGGTACTTTCAGACATGACGCTAACCACCCTTTAACCACCCTTGGTGNCAGCCCTGCAACATGCATAAATAACCACCAAGGGTGGTTAAAGGGTGGTTAGCGTCATGTCTGAAAGTACCCATTCCCCCGGCTAGCCCGGGAAGCGTGGTTCAAATTGACCCCATGTGAGGATTCACCGTGGCGAACATCTGGCGGCCTCCAAACAGACGTTCGAGACACGGTGACCACAGGTGGGTATTCACCATGGTTCACCGTGATCTCGTAACGTCTGAAAATACCCACAGGCCGGGGAGGGAGATTTAAAGGGCACACGGCAGCAGCCGGGACGAGCCGCCCCGGCGGCTTCTGGGTGCTTTGACCACACCTGGCCCGGGACCGGCGTAACGACTGTTGTGCTGCCCCGGGCCGTGGTCTGACGGTCCGATTCCCTGCCATGGTCCCGCTCCCATCACGTCTGTTTGGGGCCTCTCTTGCCCACAGAGGGTGGTTAGCCAGTTTGCCACCGCTGGGAATCCACTGTGGTGAATCGGGTGCCTGCAACATCTGAAATCACCCTAACTTGACTAAAGGGGTTCTTTCTCTTAGGGGTTTGACTCAGTATGAGAAGTTGTTAATGACATTTGAATCTACAAAAGGTCTACTTAGGAAAAGTTATACTATTGTTTTGGATATAGACCCTCCATGCTGCATTTTTAGGAACTTTTGGGGCAAGAGATTACTGGCTTGACAGAAGAAATTTGGAACTATATCTTTGTTAAGGCAATAAAAAAACTCCATAGCTTAAAAGAAAATTGGTAAAAAAATAAATAAATTATCAATGGTATCTGACTCCCTGTAGACTGAAGAGAATGTTCCATGCTTCTGGTAGATGTTGGAAGTGTGGTGTAAATGGGACAATTTATCTGCATTGTTGGTGGGAGTGTGTCATTGTACAGGCTTTCTGGAAGCAGACAGAATTCAAAGGATATTGGGTTATGATTTCCAGATTTCCCTTAGAGGCATTATTGGGGTATCTGAAAGACTCTATCCAGAAGAATGATATTGAAATGGTACTGAATCTTTTGGTGGCAGCAAAAATTGAGATTGCTAAAAATTGGAAGAATTTTGGAAAAATTGGAAGAATTTGGAAATTGGAATAGTCCACCCACTATTTAGGTCTGGGAAATAAGAAGTTGGGAGATTTTAAAAATTACTTAATTAACATATGTTCTTCAGTCTAGGAGAGGTGGTATGCCTATGGAGGTTTTTTTTTTACCCAATGGGAGAGATTTCTCTATTATTGGTCTCACTGTTATGAGAATGATGTTGATTTGGCTTGGCTACTACAATATTAGGTATGTGTGTGCTTTTTGTTTAAGAAATAAAGGTGTTTTTTTAAAAAAGTATCTTGTATAGATCAAAATTTTGCCTTAGGGTGATTGCAATAATGAATTTAAAGTTTTGGTACCATCCTGCAAAGAAAAATGACATCTGACACTGGGTGGCCAGACCAATATTCTAATTGTGCATGGAGTTGCATCTCTTTGCTCCATTCCATCTATTCCTTCCTGCTGTGTCTTACTCAGAATTTGTGTAGAAATAGGATTGCTGTTGCCTCCACTGCCTGCTGCAGATCAGCTGTCTGTAGTACATAGGGTGCAGTCAGAAGAACTGGGTGGGACTGATCCCCTGTGCGGGCAATCGCAGCTGCCACACTTCAGGACCAGCAGAGAGAGTAGGGCAGACAGTCCACCTCCCCCGTGGAGAACCCAGGTGGGCTGCTGTTAGCTAGCCCATCATGCCATGAGGCGAGCTGAAGCACTGGCCACATGCACGGGCACCCAGCCCTATGACATGGCTGCATGGGAATGGTGGCATCTCCTGCTGCTCAAAGCCCTGTGGTGGACCTCGCTGTGGGCTGGGGCAGATGGGAACCAGGCCCACGAGTGGCAGCACAGTATCGCAATTTGGGTAGCCTTACACCAGTTTGGGTAAGGCTTCCATGGCCTGTGCCCCCAGCCTTTCGGGGAGAAGCCAGGGTGTAACAGCCAGCTTTCCACCCTGCCCCAGGGTAGGGTGAACATATGGTGGTCGCTGGGCACAACAGACACTGTATCGCAGGGCAATGGCGCCCAAATTGGGGTAAGGCTGGCCAAATCACGGTACTGTCTCGTGTGGCTGTACTGATACTTTCCTTTTAATTATACAAATGAATAGTATATGTAAATCTACTTAATCCATGACACCATAGAATTTCATCATGTTTTTGATCTCGTCTTTGTATGCAAAATATTGTCCCATATTCTCTTCCTTTTCAATTGACTTAAGAATTGGTGTATTAACAAAACCTGGACAAATTGTGTTTAGTCGCACCCCGTAGTTTCCCATGTTAGCGGCCATCTACAAAAGAGTAAGGCATGTTGAGTGTTAACTTTCCACAGTTGGGAAGGCATTGCTTTAAAGACAAAGCAATAAAAGTATTGTTTGTACAATTTACAGAACTACCAGTATCATATTACCAAAGTGGATCATTTTAGCTTTGTATGCACAAATGGTTGATGTTGCAAGCAGCATAGTCTGGAAGATTGTTCTCATACTGTTATTTATGAACTTCCATGTTAGATTTAAATTAAATTAGAAACTTTATAGGGGACTGTGTCTATATATTTGTATGGTATCCAACAAAATCAAGGCTGCATAACAAAGTTCAAGTGATTAGGTTCAATGACAAGCCTAAATACTAGGAAGCACTTTCCATAGTCAAGCCACCTGGTGAATATTTACTAGGGGTCTGCAGAAGAGCCTTCATTCTTTTTCCTTTTCCTTTTTGTGTTCGTTTCCAAAAATGTACTTCTGTTTCCCATTGAAATCAATGGGTATCACGTGGCAGGGCTTCCATACCTTTAAATGGTGGTTTTACTCTCCTTCTATAACACGGTCCCTTCCCCAAAACTTGCACAGACTGCCCCAGAGGGGCAGAAATATCAGACACAGACTGGTACACAGCAAGTGGGCAGAGGACAGAGCAGATACTGGCAGGCATCGGGCACTTAAGCTTCAGGCTCTAGCATAGGAGGAGACAGTGGTGCCCCATGTCTGACAAGTCTTCAGGTGGCACAGAATGCCCCAAGGAGGCAGCAGGTGGGCACTGAGAAGCAGCAGGGACTAACAAAGGTGACATGGTGTCTGAAGTATGTTGGATTTCAACTTGCAGAGAATGCTCTGGGGGGAGAGAAGATTTGAGAGAGAGAGAGAGACGCAATCATCATACACGCAAGCAGCAGCAGGACAGAGGAGCAGCAGGCACTGGCTTTGGCATAGGCAGGCACTCTAAAGTGCAGCAGGGCATCAGCTGGCAGAGATCACTCCAAGGGGACAGGAGATAGGCGTGTGAGAGAGACACACTCAGGCAGGAGCAGCAGCCAAGAGGTGGGCAGAGGAGCAGCAGGGAGGGACCTCATTCATTTTCATTTCCCCATTCATTTAAAAAAGTTAATTTTTCATTTTTATTTGTTTCCTAATTCATTCGTTTTTGTTTCCTTGTTACTAAAATAGATAGGGGTTCATTCATTTTAGTAATTAAACAAAATGAAGACTTATTGAACACCCCCAACCAATGTATCACCTATTGGGGCAGGCAAGTACATATGGTTATGTTTGTTGTTACAAATGGAGAAACCAAGAAAGTTAGATGATGTGGCCAAGGACATAGAGGAAGCTAGAGCTCTACTAACTCGGTTGGAGCTGGGTTTTGAATTTGAGAAGTTCCTAAAATGTCTCTCGTATTTCCAGGTAACCCATTTTGTCCAAACTGATTGTCAGCCCTGGTTGTCAGCTCTAGGTGTTTTCAGATGAGATGTTGCCCACATTTGCCCGCTTGAGTCCTGGATTTACCCACTTATCTGAAATCAGCTGCTAGATGTACAACTCAGGGCATCCCTGGGCAGCTCTGTGCGGCATCATCCCTGGGAATGTGGAGCACACTGTGCAAGGTAACCTGGCCCAAAACAGGACAACAGGCGTGCGGGCAGCTGCTGTGTGTGTGCAGATCTTCTGGCAGCAGGATCACCTGCCAGAGTAAGAGTCTGCTGGCTGCCAGCCAGATGATATAGCCGGCAGGGAGAAGCTGCCACCGATGTGCAGGGGGGATAGTGTGTGTGTGTGGTGCCATATGTGCCAAGTAGCACAAGTCTAGATCACATAGGGACAATCAGAGTAAACTACAGATAGCAGCACAGCCTTAGCTCTAGCTGAATCACCAGTATAAGGAAAGAGGGATCGTCGATTCTCATCCCCAAACCCAGGCATGCTTGGCTACTGGGGTGCATTGTTGCGGACAGGAACAATGGGGCTGGAAGATGGATATTTTGGGGGTGTAGGTGGCTGATGGGCTTTCAATTGTCTTTCTAGCCCAGACCGGGTGGCTTGTGGATTTCTCCCTCCTCAGATCTCAGCACTGAGTGCCTTTCTTCTCTTGCAAAGCCCCCATTCTCTCCCCAGAGAGAGACACCGAGTGGAACTCAGAAGTTTCCTTTGAGAAGCAGGATCATTGACACCAGACTGGATGCTCAGCCACTTCCACCCCCTCCCCAAGCTGCCTGGCTCTGTCCTGCTGGCTGAGGGGGCTGCAAGGCCAGGATGTGGGGGGAGGAGAGGGGCAGACTTTAAAGATCTAGATTCCCCCCACACTCCAGCAACAACCCCTCCCCACTCCCAGCACTGCATGGCTGCCAGGTGGAGAAAGGAGGATGATCCCCTCCAGCTGCCCATACCCAAAGCTGGGGGACCCATTGTGGCCACCATGTTGTGGCAAAACCATTGCAGTAGCCTTTGTGCTCCCGCCTCCTGGTACTAGCAACCCACTGGGTGGGCTTACTCCGGGATTTGACCCAGGGAGGAGGGAGTGCCTGCAGCCAGACTCTGAGGAAGCTGCAGGGGGTGGGCAGGCTATTTTAATGGCGCTTTCATCTTCCCTGTCCCCCTCCCAGCTCCCTTCTTCTTCCCCAAATCCCTCCTAGCCCCCCACTGATCCTTCCCCCCTTTCTAACCCCTGCTACCTCCAACCCTGCTACCACTTCTTATTGTCCTCGCAGAATCCTGTTCCTCTTATTCTCCTGTCCGCTTGTCCACATCCAGCTCCTCATTCTCCCTATTTCCCCCGTTTCTCCCCATCTGTCCTCTCTCCATTGTCTCCTTCCTCCCCACACTTGTCTCCTTCCTCCTCCCTCTTGTTCCCTCCCCAACACCTCCCCTTCTCATTCCTCCACATCCCCACTCTCCTCTGCCCGGCTGCTGCCTTGGGTTTCTTTAATTCCCAAGATACCTGTGGTTTCAACTCTCCTTCCGCCAACATTGGGAGGGCAAAATATTAATTTCCTTTTTTAAAGAGATTTATGGAATAAGGAACTTGGCAACCCCTCAATCAGGAAGAGATGCTGTGAGCTCTTAATAAAGCTGCAGTGCACAACAAATAGCAACCCCAGCTGCCCTGGCTATCTGTGAGGGGCTCTTGGAAGCCACTTGCCAGCCATGAGGGAGGGGATCGTAGTGAATTAATATTTTTTGCTTCTGAAATAATACTCATAGCAATAACAACATCTTGCTATAAGGTTTTGGGGTGAATTAGGACTTTGCTTTGCACTACCCATTAGAGGATTCTATCAGGGCTGTGGCTGTCTTTGCATGCTGCCCGTCTCTCTTCAATAGGAACACAAAGCTAGGGTTCATGTTGTATGGACCAGGAGTTGTCTTCCCAGGAATGCTTTACAGGAGGGTAGAACAGCCACAGTAATGAGATGTGTGTGTGGCTAATGCCCT
Source organism: Sphenodon punctatus (assembly GCA_003113815.1). Classification (NCBI taxonomy): domain Eukaryota; kingdom Metazoa; phylum Chordata; class Lepidosauria; order Sphenodontia; family Sphenodontidae; genus Sphenodon; species Sphenodon punctatus. The sequence continues at coordinate 283,151 of QEPC01006403.1, forward strand.
GATTGATACGGTGATATGTATTTCCACCACGGTGACAGCTTCTTCCTGGCTCACTAGATAAGATGGCTGGGAGCTGGTCAGTGCTTCCTCCAGGTCCGATCCTGCTGCCACCACTATGGGATCCTGGAGTCCTGCCCATGGAGTGTTGTTCCCAGGCTGCCCCAGGGGAACACACACATTGGGCCGCCTGTTTGAAGAGCTCCCCACACTGTCCACATGGGGTAATTTCAGACATGCCGCGGCAGCTCCCTGCCATGGCACGGAATCGTGATATCACCCCTCTCTGGAATCATGCCGGCCGGTCAACAGACGTGCCGGTGGAGTCTGGAGGAGAATCGGGGGAGGGGCCGGGGCCGCGCGGGCAACGGTTGGCCACACAGCCCCGCCCCCCTCACGCTCCCTCCGGGAGACGGATGGGCACAACGGCCAATCTGGCCGCTGTGCCTGCCCAGCTCCCAGTGTCTGGACCATGGCCCGGAATCGGCGGCGGTAATATCCGCCGATTCTGGGCCGTGGGGCAGTAACAGACGTGCCGTTACCACGGTCAAGCACGGTGAATCCCCCCGTGATTGAAGGTGGTAACATAGCGTCTGTTGGGCCGAAAAGAGATTCCCGCCGGGGGTGAACATCTGGCGGGAATCTCTTTTCGGCCCAGCAGACGTTATGCCACCACGATCACCACGGGGGGATTCACCGTGATTGACCGTGGTGGCGTAACGTCTGAAATTACCAATGGGTAGCTGCTGTGTGGGGACCCCAGAGTGGCTCTGGGTTCTGGGGTGCTCCCATCTTGTTTGATAACATCCTCTAGTGTTAGAAAAGAGGGAACTTTCACCACCACCACTTCAGGAGCTTTACTTTTGTTTTAAAAATTCTTCTTTGGACATTGGTTTCCATATAGAGAGAAAATAGTTAAATAAGAAAGCATGCATGTTCTTAGGAGCTACTGAGAGCTTTTTGACTTATACTCACAGCTATAGATCGTGTGAACCCAATTATGCCATGTTTTGTAGCGCAGTACACTGGTTGGTGTGCAGCAGGCATAAGTCCTTTATCAATGAAAAGACAGTTGACATAAACATTAAAAATTAACATTGATTGAGCCTATAATAAATATTTAATAAAATGTAAGCGTCTCTAGGAGTTAACATTTCTAACTCAAGGCTTAATCCTGAAGTCAAGGTGAGAAAAAAGAAAGGAAAAAAATGTTGAGTCAAAGAGAAAAGTAAGAAGAAGGAAGCAGAGATTACAAAGAAAAGGGAAGGAAAAAGAAATAAGGTTTGACTTGGAGTGAAAAAGCCTTTTAAAATAAAGAATCTAGTATCTGTGAGGAATAGGTTATCCAATACACTAAAAGGTTTGAGAATAAAATAAAGGTGGGAAACTCTTTGAAGTGGCTAGTCTATTGTTTGCATGTGATTGATTAATGATAGTGTTATATTGATATTTGTTACCAATAACTATTAGGGATGGGCATTACGGATTCAGATTAAAAAGCCGTACTCTCTTGGAATTGGATTATGGATCCATATTTAAATTTTAACAAAAATTATAAATATTGAAAAAATCATTGTGCATGAACAAAAGGGCTGTGGAGCTGTTCTGCACATGCACAGCCCTTTAAAAAACAGTAGTGTCGGCATCACTGCCATTTTGAAAAAAAGGCATCCAAATCTGCACATCCGTGGTGGCCATTTTGCACATGCGCAGACCAGCTGTTCTTTTAAAAAATGGCAGTGATGCTGCCACCTCCGTTTGGAAAAGGGCTGCACATGCACAGAATGGCCTGGTGGGCATTTTTTATGCACAATTATTTATTATTATTTATTTATTTTGTGGGTTTAAATATGAATCCATAATCCAAATCCATAATTAAATTTAGAAATTACAGATCCAAATTCATAATGGAACTGAAGCTGTAATTTCATCCAAACACCCATCCCTGATAACTATATGTAAATGCTTTTAGTATGAAAATTTGTTTTCTGGTAAATTACTTTTTTCTGACTCGGGAAAAGAATGATGGAGCCTCCTTTCAGCTGTTCTAACAGAGACAGAGCCTGCTGCTCCAACAGAAATGCCTCGCTGAGGAAAGATGCTTATGTTAATGCGCTGAGTTTATGACAGAACCCTATCTGGAGGAGAAGCCTTTTCCCCCCTTTAGTATGAGAGGTGGGGAACAGCAATCAGTACGGTGCTATGGAGGTCCTCACTCTTATTCACCATGGGTGGTTAACAGACAAGATGCTTGCCCCCACCTCCCATTAGCCCTCCTTTGCCCTGGACTTACCTGCCTGTCTGAATGGTGGGATGCAGCCACAGAAGAGGTTATCCCACTTTGGGCAACATTAACACGGGATGCAGTAGCTTGCATGCCTGGTGGTTGCCTGGTGGCTGCCCAGCCCCATGGCGGTGCAGTCAACCATCTTACTATGCTATGCATTCACTGAAAAAGGTCAGAGATGCAGTATGTAGTAACGTGTCAAAGTAGGATAAGGCTGCCCAAAGTGGGATAACGGGCCAGCTCTCATTTGGCTGGTCGTGTGCTGCCCCGACCCGTGGTGAGATCCACCAGAATCATAGAGCTACGGGTGAAAGGCTCATAGAGGACAGACCAGAGCACGTCGTGCCCCCAGTCCTCTCAAGCCAGCCTTGACGTTTTTAAAATGACCACATGGCAAATTCAAATCTGCATTGGACGACCCTGGACTGGTCAGTGGGAAGTCTGCCAGTACAGTGTGGTAAGGCAACACATGCGGTTGGGGGGAGAGAAGGGAATGGCAGCTGCTGACACAGATGCCTAATGGTGCAACTCAGGCGTGTGGATCCATTGTTTCATTTTCACAGCAATCAATCAGTAATGCCACACCTAGGACATCACCAGGATGGCAGGACCCCACCACACTGCAAGCAGTTCCCTATGCCACCTGCCAGAGGGGAGCACTCTGGACCAAGGCGACCTGGGCATTCACTGGCCGGTGGAGGGAACTGCAGGTGCAGACCAAGCTATCAAAGCTATCGGAATGACAGGGTATTCAAGGGCATCACCAAGTGCACGACGGAGCTCAGCTATGACTGGGACATGAAACAGTGCTGGAAGCTGCCAAGGACCTCAAAAGTGGGTACAAGGAAGCCAAGCAGCATGGCAAAAAGTCTGGCCATGGTCAGAAAACACTGCCCTTCGTGGATGCCTTTAACCCCTTCCTTTGAAAGCAGGGAAACATCATGGCCTCACACATCATGATCACCCGCTTCAGTGCCGGTCAAGAGGACACACCATCTCTGCTGCCTGGCCACCTTGTCTCCACTGCAGTTCCACCCACTCCAGTTCCTCCCTGAAGAACCCAGGCCATCTTGAGAGGAGCCCTTGGGGCCTGTGCCCTATGCTGTGATCAGAGCCTGGGAGGGGTTCTGGGAGCGTGCCATGGGACTACCTGCTCAGACTACATGCTGCTGCTTTCCTTTTTCTCTTTAGCATTTCCCTTCTGTATCCTGCTCATATCAAGCGCCTTGCTTGATATGGTGTGCTTTATGTGGGTGGTGACTGATTTCCTCGACTGGTTGGTGTCCAGCTTGCTATGCAGTTCCAAGTGCTGGCGGAGATGCTCCCCTACCCTTCTAGAGTCTTACGTAGAATGGACGGACATGGCTGCCTCAGCTTCTTTTGCCCGTAGTTTGCCATGGCTGTATGTCACAGACAGAGGTAGGGTGCTGGACGGCCTAAGGGATGGTGGGCAGAATGGGGCTGGCTGCCCACCTGTGTGACCAGCTCCTCGGCCTGCCCCATGGTGTGGCAGGACTTGTGAAGGCATCCTGCCCACCCAGTTGTCCTGTGGCGGGGCTGCTCATTTGGCCAGTTCTCCCTGCTGGCCAAGAGTGTGGCAACTACATTTGCCCTTCCCATGGCAGGCAGGGGATCAGGCCCACCCTGTCTTGTGTGGCTGCACCTGTGGTTGCCAGATGTTTGCCCCAGTTTGGGACATCCCCAGAACAGCAGAGTATGCCATGCAAGGTAACCCAGCCCAAACTGGGGCAACAGCCTTATGTCTGTTGGGGTGGCACGACGGGGGAGGCTACGTTCTCCACTACAGAGTCAGTCACAGCCTAGAACAGTGGCACGAACGACCGTAACTCTGTGGTGGTGGTGGGGTGGTGCACATCAGACAGCGGGGAGGTGTATCACCAGCCCATCTGCTGGGGTTCTCATGGAGCCTGCACAAGGCGGCTGTGGGGGTGGGAACAGAGCAGCTCCAGTGTCTGGTGGGCTCCCATCACTGTTATCATCTTTGGCTGAGTTTTCTTACAGAAAAACAGGGTTTTGGGAAAATCTGAAGTTATTCATAGAAACAGGCAATTCGAATTAAATGTTTTAGTTTTCCTATGGAAAACAGCCCTTCATTTGGCACAATACAGCCATCAGTGCTGCTGTAGCACAAATCCTGAATGACCTACCTACCCATGGAAAATGTCACTACAAAAAATTATGTTCTTATGTCAAAATGACATTTTGGTTTGAAACACTATGCCCAGGCCACAGGGCATAGACAGCATTTCATATCAAAATGATAATTTTGAAACAAGATAGGTCATTCAAGTCTAAAATGCTGAATATTTTTTTCAACATTTTAAAATTAAAATATTTCACTTTTTACATGTAGCAAATTGAATTTGGAACAAGTTATTATTTCTTGAAGGCTTAGTACCTGTGTGTTTGGAATATCTGCCAAATACTTGAATGTGCTGTTAAGTGTGGCCAGTGGCACTATAAACTGCAGAAGAGGAAGGCACAGCTTTACACTAAATAGTTTGCAAGCTAAATAGGTGAAACAAAAAAAACCTAGGGCTTTAGGAACTTAATTTGTTTAATGTTATCATATCTTTTAAGGTGTGAAGAAATGTTTGAGGAAATACATTTTATGGAGTGATTTTTAATTATGATAGAGAGGTCACCTTGTGCTTCAGAGATGGGCGTGCCTCTCGGGAAAGAGTCCTCAGTGAAAAAGATAGCAGCAGAATGATACTAAGGGAACAGTATAGTGGAGGGAAGCTCAACAAGAGCTTCAAATGACTCCACAAATGAAGCAGGCAGGACAGACTTCTAGATTATCTTATCAGGAGGGCATTAGAATAATAAGCATGGCACAGGAGGGAAGGGAAGTCAATGATAAAATTTAAAAGGGGAGTGGGGTGTTCTGAAGCTTGAGCTATGTCAGTGATGATAGTCATGGCATTTTGTCCAGACTCCAAGAGAACACAATGTGGATAAGTGAAACCAAAGAAGAAGAGGATGTAGTAGCCAAGGCATGGTGAATTATTTCACCTTTTTAGATGGGAAGGGTTGAGTTTTTGAGTATATTGTTGTGTGGAAAATAAAGAGTCTGGGGGAGTGGGGAAAAGAGAGGAAAACTTTGTGTGTGTGTGTGTGGGGGGGGGGAAACCATCACATTTGTGAGCCTTTGGCTGGGGCTGAGCGAGAGCAAGTGTATCCTCAATGGTGCTGGGGAATAAAGGAAGAAGGGGAGAAACACTAAAACTAGCTGGTCGTTTTTTGCCAGGCTGGCAGGAAGAAAATCAAGCAGAGATGTCCGAAAGGCTACCAGTCATATACTACTGCACACACATGCCAGCTCAATAATTTGGGATTTTGTAAGAGGTTTGTGGTGCTAATATTATGGCTGAGAAAAAAGGTATTTAAATTCCATTGTTTTGTAAAAAAAATTAGTTTGAAATCCTAAATGGAAAAATGTTAGCCTGTGGAAATCATAAAGGACTTGTGATACCTTTCCAAGATCAGGTTTACTTGGACTGGAAATAATGAAGGTTTAAATATACACAGACGAGAGATATGATGAAAAACACAGCTGCAAGAGCCAGGAAGTTCAAAGATAAGCCAAGCATTCAGTCCTTAACCTCTCTTTTTTTTATTTGTAGTCAGACTTCTGTGTACAGTATTTTCAATACCTAACATTCAAAACTGATAGACAACTTGCAATACTTTATTATCATATCAACAGTAGCAATTTCCACTGTGATGTATAAAATTCAGACTGGGCTAGCAGACGTTATATAGTGCCCACTGCCAGACCACACGGCATAGATATATAGTAGCTTCAGCTGGAAATTCTATAACTAAGTAGCAAAGCACAGCCTGTCCTAAGATGAAAATCATAAGACTTCAATGCATTCCTAAAAGGCAGTGTCAGAAAACTCACTGAAATTACTTCATTAAAACTCACTGAAAGAATGCCATCCAGATGCAAATATGAGAGAGATTTGCTTATTCTTTCCATATCTCAAACAAAGGGTTTAATTCACTTCAGTGGAGAAGACAAAGCTCTATGCACTCATGTCAGCAGAAACTAAGTGGTGCATAGAGACTTTTATGTACCCACTAATCTGGGATGAGTTTGATGTATAAGGAGCAATATTCTGAGAAGAGTTAGAGTTATAAGTAGTGCTGAAACTTGGTATTTGAAATTACTCAGTTTTTACTGAGTCTCTGTATTTGACTTGGTTTTACTGAGTACCAAGTAACCGAGGAATTGGCCTGGTACTTGGTCCAGTACTCAGTACATGGGCAAAAATCTTTGGATGGGCAACATACGGGGCTTTTACTGGGCCGGTCCTATATAAGGGAATTTGGTACTTCAAAAATACTTGGTACACAATTTTATTTTACCGAGTACCACGTATTCAGCTGAGTTACCGAGGACCAGCTGAACACTTGAAGCCGATACTCGGAAATACTTGCATTTTAAAATTTTTTTTTACTATTCAGTGCAGCCCTAGTTATAAGTACAGAACATGTGTGAAAACTGGTATTTCTGGAATATGTCAAACTATTTTCATATTCAAAATTCTGTATTCAAATTAAGGCCATTTTTAGACGAGACAGTACCATGCAAGTCAATCCAGTGAATACCTATGGTACCATGCATTTAAAAGTTGTGGTGGGTGGGCACGCAGTTGAAAAGATACAAGACACGTTCATTTAAAAAATTCTCCTCCTTGAAGGAATTTAAGGATTGCTTCGGTTGTGTGGCTTTTTTGTTTGTTTGTTTTTTAGTTTTAATTTAACCAGGTACAGTTTTATTAGAGAAATGGTGCAGGCAGCATCGGTGCCATATTGGAAAAAGGAAGTCAGTCTGCACATGTCAGACAAGCTGCCCTTATCCAAAATGGTGCAGATGCTGCCAGCACCATTTTGGAATAGCACATGCTCAGAATGGCCCCAGTGGCTATTTTGAGCATGCTGTACAGTGATTTATTTATTTATTTATTTAGCCTTGGAAGCTTCCTCTGTTTGCTCATAGAGAAGTCAAATGGGGAGAGATCTAGCGGCGAGACCCAGCAGCTGGAGTAGTCCCCCTGGACTTGGAGTGGCACCTAGGTGAGTTAAAGCCCTCTCCCCCTTTGCCTGCAAATGTGGAGGGAGGGTTAGCCCCCCCCCCCCCCCGATATCTTGCAAAATCTTGAGCTGTTAGCAAGATCTTCTTGCTGCTGGTTCTGAATTCTCGTAAGAATAATTTTGATTATTGTTTCAAAATTCAGCCCTAAACTTCCTCCTGGGGATATTGGCACAGAGGACAGACAACACCTGCTGGGATTTGAAGAAGCTTCCTTTTTAAAGAAAAAAATAAGGTCTATTAGCATTTAGATGGCATTTTCATTCATCTTTTCCCCTATGGCTGAATTGTTAGCCACCCTGAGACAAAATGAGATTCTCTTTACACTTAATCTCAGATACTAGAATTCTTTAATAATCACTCATTTTAGGTGATCATGGCTTAGAGGATGATATGACAGAAGAGCCAAGTTCTGCTGTCTGACAGGACTCCTTTTGACCTTAATGATATTTGTGTGCATATCACAAGATAGTTCATGGAGCTAAGAATATGTGATTACATTAATCTTTAACCCATAAGCCAACACCAGAGAAACATGGTAAAGAAATGTTTTACATATATAATCACACACATACATTCATGTATTCATATGGATGTAAATTCACTAAGTTAGGGGCCACACAGTTGGTTTTAGGGACTTTTATATTTCTATACAGTATATATTTTAAGGATTCATTTTGTGTGTATTTATTTATTTATTTAAAAGATTTGTTACTCCACCTCTCCTGCCACATATACGATGTATGTGTTATCTGCACTACCACACAATTATGGAACTCCCTCCCTGGGAGATCTGCCTGAGCCGGGAAGAGATGCAAGACCTTTTTTGGGGCCAGGGATTTGGCAGGCAGGGATAGGGTTGGATGGAGGGGTTAGGGAAAAGGTTGGGGGGGTGGGACTAAGGAATTCTTTAGCTGTTTTATATGTTTTTATATTTTGTAAGTCACTCTGAGCCTAACTAGGAAGGGTCGGGCAAAAATTGGAATAAACAAACAAGCTTTCAGAGAAGGGTGGACAAGAAATCTAAATAAATAAATATATGTGCGTTTATAAATGAGAGGATAGCACACACTAGGAGGGTGTTTTGCCCATGATTGCTGCCTGGCCCATGTGCCATGGTGCCTCCACTCATAGTAGCGTCCTGGGGCACCGCACTGCCTGGATTGAACACAGGACTCCTGCCAGCTATTGTCCATTTATTTTCACCCTATATTTGCTAAATACTTATTTGCTGTGGGACTTATGGCCCTGCTACATCTTCACAGATTATGAAATAGATTTCATCGGTGGGAGGGGGAAGAATCTCAAACCCGGGGGCCAAATGCAGCTTGCAGCTAGCTTTCATGCAGTCCCTTTGCAGTTCCTGAATCTGCCCCAGGGATCCATATCCTAACCCTAAGCACTGAAAAACCAAGCTCAGGGTAACGGAGAAGCAATGGCAGCATGCGCGCAAGGATAGTGAACAGATTCATGATACAGATCCATGGTGTGGACCCTCATTTTCCTGGGTACACCCTTTAAAAATCTCCCATCCACAACTTCTAGGCAGTCCTTGGAGCTTGTACTAGTTTTCAAAGTGGTCTCTGGGAGGAAAAATGTTCCCCACTCCTGGCTTACATGAAAAAAGGTCAAAGATGAATATTGGAAAACTGACAAATTTATAACAAATTAACGTAATTGTCTTAATGTCAATTTCTCTAAACCATAAAACAAAAATGAACTTTTCCTCTAAGCAGAAGAATAGGTAAAGGAGTATCTTGCACCATGCTGTACATGACACAATCTCCGACTTCTTTGAACCAACGAAAGTTCATCAAGGGGGAGACAAATTTACCAGTACCAGTAGACAAAATGACAGCACAGAAGGTTCACCAGAAACTCAGGTTTGAACATAAATCACCCCTTCTCACTAGGCTTTCTAGCAGCAATTCTAGTTTAATCCAAACATAACAACTGGGAAAGTCTCTGGCAGCTTTCCTCACATAATACTTTAAAAAACCATCAACCAATACTTAATAATGCCTGCATTTTCCCAGATTCCTTTTCCTCCCACCCCTTTCCTTAGTGATAGTAACACAAATCTTGTAAAGTACCCAAACTACAGATCTAGACATAGGACGTGAAATATTATACCCTGCCTTCAGGAAAAAATTGCCACTATGCAAGCCTCGCTGTGCACCTGAAATCTAGCAGAACTAAACTATTAGTCATTAGTCAATATGTTTTATGCTAAATATTGCACCAGCTGTTAGGGGTACTGTAAATATGTTTTGACATTTCTTCTTGGAATCCAGTTGGTTGAAGAAAATGGTACTCTGTACCATTTCAGAAGTACAAAATAAATTAAAATCCCCCCCCCCTCCTTCACAGAAGCCACCCCCCCCATTTTCTTGCTTTACAACTCTTGGTGTACCCAGGCTGGCATGTCCATTGGACCTATTGGGCAACTAGTCCTAGTGGTAGTCTTCTTGGGACAGCACAAAGGAGTTTGTGCAATTCTCAGAGCTACTCAGTCTTGCCAGCCTGGAAATGGCTCTAATGTACATATGCTGGCCTGAACTTTCCCAGAGCCAAAATGTGTGTGTTAGTATTTGTATGTGTGTCTGGACATGTCATGACATGTGGTAACATTTGGTCTTGGGCAACTGACTGCATTTGATTTGTGTGCGTTGGGGGGTCAGGGAGAGATGCTGGATAGAACATGATGATGGCAAGTCCTTTAGGGAAAGCAGGGTGGTGTGTGGAGATAGAAAGATTTTTTGTTTTGATAACTGATGTTTCTATGATAAACTAGTAGGGGGAGGGGAGCAAACTGTATTTTGTCCAGGGTGGCAAAGTAGCTAAGGCTGGTCATGGTTGTATAGAAATTATTTGCCTCAAAACTACACTGCAATAATTTTGACAATGTCCTAATTCTTACAGTTCAGGGGAAACATTCATTTGAAAATCTGAGGCCATTTACAAGCTCTCCTCTACAAATCCATTTCACATA
>QEPC01006403.1:293648-326963 GCA_003113815.1 Sphenodon punctatus
TGGCACGGAATCGTGATATCACCCCTCTCTGGAAGCCGGGGTCACCCCCAAACGGCGCAACAGACGTGCCGGGAGGAGAATCGGGGGAGGGGCCGGGGCCGCGCGGGCAACGGTTGGCCACACAGCCCCGCCCCCCTCACGCTCCCCAGGCTGCCCGCCCTCCGGGAGACGGATGGGCACAACGGCCAATCTGGCCGCTGTGCCTGCCCAGCTCCCAGTGTCTGGACCATGGCCCGGAATCGGCGGCGGTAATATCCGCCGATTCTGGGCCGTGGGGCAGTAACAGACGTGCCGTTACCACGGTCAAGCACGGTGAATCCCCCCGTGATTGAAGGTGGTAACATAGCGTCTGTTGGGCCGAAAAGAGATTCCCGCCGGGGGTGAACATCTGGCGGGAATCTCTTTTCGGCCCAGCAGACGTTATGCCACCACGATCACCACGGGGGGATTCACCGTGATTGACCGTGGTGGCGTAACGTCTGAAATTACCAATGGGTAGCTGCTGTGTGGGGACCCCAGAGTGGCTCTGGGTTCTGGGGTGCTCCCATCTTGTTTGATAACATCCTCTAGTGTTAGAAAAGAGGGAACTTTCACCACCACCACTTCAGGAGCTTTACTTTTGTTTTAAAAATTCTTCTTTGGACATTGGTTTCCATATAGAGAGAAAATAGTTAAATAAGAAAGCATGCATGTTCTTAGGAGCTACTGAGAGCTTTTTGACTTATACTCACAGCTATAGATCGTGTGAACCCAATTATGCCATGTTTTGTAGCGCAGTACACTGGTTGGTGTGCAGCAGGCATAAGTCCTTTATCAATGAAAAGACAGTTGACATAAACATTAAAAATTAACATTGATTGAGCCTATAATAAATATTTAATAAAATGTAAGCGTCTCTAGGAGTTAACATTTCTAACTCAAGGCTTAATCCTGAAGTCAAGGTGAGAAAAAAGAAAGGAAAAAAATGTTGAGTCAAAGAGAAAAGTAAGAAGAAGGAAGCAGAGATTACAAAGAAAAGGGAAGGAAAAAGAAATAAGGTTTGACTTGGAGTGAAAAAGCCTTTTAAAATAAAGAATCTAGTATCTGTGAGGAATAGGTTATCCAATACACTAAAAGGTTTGAGAATAAAATAAAGGTGGGAAACTCTTTGAAGTGGCTAGTCTATTGTTTGCATGTGATTGATTAATGATAGTGTTATATTGATATTTGTTACCAATAACTATTAGGGATGGGCATTACGGATTCAGATTAAAAAGCCGTACTCTCTTGGAATTGGATTATGGATCCATATTTAAATTTTAACAAAAATTATAAATATTGAAAAAATCATTGTGCATGAACAAAAGGGCTGTGGAGCTGTTCTGCACATGCACAGCCCTTTAAAAAACAGTAGTGTCGGCATCACTGCCATTTTGAAAAAAAGGCATCCAAATCTGCACATCCGTGGTGGCCATTTTGCACATGCGCAGACCAGCTGTTCTTTTAAAAAATGGCAGTGATGCTGCCACCTCCGTTTGGAAAAGGGCTGCACATGCACAGAATGGCCTGGTGGGCATTTTTTATGCACAATTATTTATTATTATTTATTTATTTTGTGGGTTTAAATATGAATCCATAATCCAAATCCATAATTAAATTTAGAAATTACAGATCCAAATTCATAATGGAACTGAAGCTGTAATTTCATCCAAACACCCATCCCTGATAACTATATGTAAATGCTTTTAGTATGAAAATTTGTTTTCTGGTAAATTACTTTTTTCTGACTCGGGAAAAGAATGATGGAGCCTCCTTTCAGCTGTTCTAACAGAGACAGAGCCTGCTGCTCCAACAGAAATGCCTCGCTGAGGAAAGATGCTTATGTTAATGCGCTGAGTTTATGACAGAACCCTATCTGGAGGAGAAGCCTTTTCCCCCCTTTAGTATGAGAGGTGGGGAACAGCAATCAGTACGGTGCTATGGAGGTCCTCACTCTTATTCACCATGGGTGGTTAACAGACAAGATGCTTGCCCCCACCTCCCATTAGCCCTCCTTTGCCCTGGACTTACCTGCCTGTCTGAATGGTGGGATGCAGCCACAGAAGAGGTTATCCCACTTTGGGCAACATTAACACGGGATGCAGTAGCTTGCATGCCTGGTGGTTGCCTGGTGGCTGCCCAGCCCCATGGCGGTGCAGTCAACCATCTTACTATGCTATGCATTCACTGAAAAAGGTCAGAGATGCAGTATGTAGTAACGTGTCAAAGTAGGATAAGGCTGCCCAAAGTGGGATAACGGGCCAGCTCTCATTTGGCTGGTCGTGTGCTGCCCCGACCCGTGGTGAGATCCACCAGAATCATAGAGCTACGGGTGAAAGGCTCATAGAGGACAGACCAGAGCACGTCGTGCCCCCAGTCCTCTCAAGCCAGCCTTGACGTTTTTAAAATGACCACATGGCAAATTCAAATCTGCATTGGACGACCCTGGACTGGTCAGTGGGAAGTCTGCCAGTACAGTGTGGTAAGGCAACACATGCGGTTGGGGGGAGAGAAGGGAATGGCAGCTGCTGACACAGATGCCTAATGGTGCAACTCAGGCGTGTGGATCCATTGTTTCATTTTCACAGCAATCAATCAGTAATGCCACACCTAGGACATCACCAGGATGGCAGGACCCCACCACACTGCAAGCAGTTCCCTATGCCACCTGCCAGAGGGGAGCACTCTGGACCAAGGCGACCTGGGCATTCACTGGCCGGTGGAGGGAACTGCAGGTGCAGACCAAGCTATCAAAGCTATCGGAATGACAGGGTATTCAAGGGCATCACCAAGTGCACGACGGAGCTCAGCTATGACTGGGACATGAAACAGTGCTGGAAGCTGCCAAGGACCTCAAAAGTGGGTACAAGGAAGCCAAGCAGCATGGCAAAAAGTCTGGCCATGGTCAGAAAACACTGCCCTTCGTGGATGCCTTTAACCCCTTCCTTTGAAAGCAGGGAAACATCATGGCCTCACACATCATGATCACCCGCTTCAGTGCCGGTCAAGAGGACACACCATCTCTGCTGCCTGGCCACCTTGTCTCCACTGCAGTTCCACCCACTCCAGTTCCTCCCTGAAGAACCCAGGCCATCTTGAGAGGAGCCCTTGGGGCCTGTGCCCTATGCTGTGATCAGAGCCTGGGAGGGGTTCTGGGAGCGTGCCATGGGACTACCTGCTCAGACTACATGCTGCTGCTTTCCTTTTTCTCTTTAGCATTTCCCTTCTGTATCCTGCTCATATCAAGCGCCTTGCTTGATATGGTGTGCTTTATGTGGGTGGTGACTGATTTCCTCGACTGGTTGGTGTCCAGCTTGCTATGCAGTTCCAAGTGCTGGCGGAGATGCTCCCCTACCCTTCTAGAGTCTTACGTAGAATGGACGGACATGGCTGCCTCAGCTTCTTTTGCCCGTAGTTTGCCATGGCTGTATGTCACAGACAGAGGTAGGGTGCTGGACGGCCTAAGGGATGGTGGGCAGAATGGGGCTGGCTGCCCACCTGTGTGACCAGCTCCTCGGCCTGCCCCATGGTGTGGCAGGACTTGTGAAGGCATCCTGCCCACCCAGTTGTCCTGTGGCGGGGCTGCTCATTTGGCCAGTTCTCCCTGCTGGCCAAGAGTGTGGCAACTACATTTGCCCTTCCCATGGCAGGCAGGGGATCAGGCCCACCCTGTCTTGTGTGGCTGCACCTGTGGTTGCCAGATGTTTGCCCCAGTTTGGGACATCCCCAGAACAGCAGAGTATGCCATGCAAGGTAACCCAGCCCAAACTGGGGCAACAGCCTTATGTCTGTTGGGGTGGCACGACGGGGGAGGCTACGTTCTCCACTACAGAGTCAGTCACAGCCTAGAACAGTGGCACGAACGACCGTAACTCTGTGGTGGTGGTGGGGTGGTGCACATCAGACAGCGGGGAGGTGTATCACCAGCCCATCTGCTGGGGTTCTCATGGAGCCTGCACAAGGCGGCTGTGGGGGTGGGAACAGAGCAGCTCCAGTGTCTGGTGGGCTCCCATCACTGTTATCATCTTTGGCTGAGTTTTCTTACAGAAAAACAGGGTTTTGGGAAAATCTGAAGTTATTCATAGAAACAGGCAATTCGAATTAAATGTTTTAGTTTTCCTATGGAAAACAGCCCTTCATTTGGCACAATACAGCCATCAGTGCTGCTGTAGCACAAATCCTGAATGACCTACCTACCCATGGAAAATGTCACTACAAAAAATTATGTTCTTATGTCAAAATGACATTTTGGTTTGAAACACTATGCCCAGGCCACAGGGCATAGACAGCATTTCATATCAAAATGATAATTTTGAAACAAGATAGGTCATTCAAGTCTAAAATGCTGAATATTTTTTTCAACATTTTAAAATTAAAATATTTCACTTTTTACATGTAGCAAATTGAATTTGGAACAAGTTATTATTTCTTGAAGGCTTAGTACCTGTGTGTTTGGAATATCTGCCAAATACTTGAATGTGCTGTTAAGTGTGGCCAGTGGCACTATAAACTGCAGAAGAGGAAGGCACAGCTTTACACTAAATAGTTTGCAAGCTAAATAGGTGAAACAAAAAAAACCTAGGGCTTTAGGAACTTAATTTGTTTAATGTTATCATATCTTTTAAGGTGTGAAGAAATGTTTGAGGAAATACATTTTATGGAGTGATTTTTAATTATGATAGAGAGGTCACCTTGTGCTTCAGAGATGGGCGTGCCTCTCGGGAAAGAGTCCTCAGTGAAAAAGATAGCAGCAGAATGATACTAAGGGAACAGTATAGTGGAGGGAAGCTCAACAAGAGCTTCAAATGACTCCACAAATGAAGCAGGCAGGACAGACTTCTAGATTATCTTATCAGGAGGGCATTAGAATAATAAGCATGGCACAGGAGGGAAGGGAAGTCAATGATAAAATTTAAAAGGGGAGTGGGGTGTTCTGAAGCTTGAGCTATGTCAGTGATGATAGTCATGGCATTTTGTCCAGACTCCAAGAGAACACAATGTGGATAAGTGAAACCAAAGAAGAAGAGGATGTAGTAGCCAAGGCATGGTGAATTATTTCACCTTTTTAGATGGGAAGGGTTGAGTTTTTGAGTATATTGTTGTGTGGAAAATAAAGAGTCTGGGGGAGTGGGGAAAAGAGAGGAAAACTTTGTGTGTGTGTGTGTGGGGGGGGGGAAACCATCACATTTGTGAGCCTTTGGCTGGGGCTGAGCGAGAGCAAGTGTATCCTCAATGGTGCTGGGGAATAAAGGAAGAAGGGGAGAAACACTAAAACTAGCTGGTCGTTTTTTGCCAGGCTGGCAGGAAGAAAATCAAGCAGAGATGTCCGAAAGGCTACCAGTCATATACTACTGCACACACATGCCAGCTCAATAATTTGGGATTTTGTAAGAGGTTTGTGGTGCTAATATTATGGCTGAGAAAAAAGGTATTTAAATTCCATTGTTTTGTAAAAAAAATTAGTTTGAAATCCTAAATGGAAAAATGTTAGCCTGTGGAAATCATAAAGGACTTGTGATACCTTTCCAAGATCAGGTTTACTTGGACTGGAAATAATGAAGGTTTAAATATACACAGACGAGAGATATGATGAAAAACACAGCTGCAAGAGCCAGGAAGTTCAAAGATAAGCCAAGCATTCAGTCCTTAACCTCTCTTTTTTTTATTTGTAGTCAGACTTCTGTGTACAGTATTTTCAATACCTAACATTCAAAACTGATAGACAACTTGCAATACTTTATTATCATATCAACAGTAGCAATTTCCACTGTGATGTATAAAATTCAGACTGGGCTAGCAGACGTTATATAGTGCCCACTGCCAGACCACACGGCATAGATATATAGTAGCTTCAGCTGGAAATTCTATAACTAAGTAGCAAAGCACAGCCTGTCCTAAGATGAAAATCATAAGACTTCAATGCATTCCTAAAAGGCAGTGTCAGAAAACTCACTGAAATTACTTCATTAAAACTCACTGAAAGAATGCCATCCAGATGCAAATATGAGAGAGATTTGCTTATTCTTTCCATATCTCAAACAAAGGGTTTAATTCACTTCAGTGGAGAAGACAAAGCTCTATGCACTCATGTCAGCAGAAACTAAGTGGTGCATAGAGACTTTTATGTACCCACTAATCTGGGATGAGTTTGATGTATAAGGAGCAATATTCTGAGAAGAGTTAGAGTTATAAGTAGTGCTGAAACTTGGTATTTGAAATTACTCAGTTTTTACTGAGTCTCTGTATTTGACTTGGTTTTACTGAGTACCAAGTAACCGAGGAATTGGCCTGGTACTTGGTCCAGTACTCAGTACATGGGCAAAAATCTTTGGATGGGCAACATACGGGGCTTTTACTGGGCCGGTCCTATATAAGGGAATTTGGTACTTCAAAAATACTTGGTACACAATTTTATTTTACCGAGTACCACGTATTCAGCTGAGTTACCGAGGACCAGCTGAACACTTGAAGCCGATACTCGGAAATACTTGCATTTTAAAATTTTTTTTTACTATTCAGTGCAGCCCTAGTTATAAGTACAGAACATGTGTGAAAACTGGTATTTCTGGAATATGTCAAACTATTTTCATATTCAAAATTCTGTATTCAAATTAAGGCCATTTTTAGACGAGACAGTACCATGCAAGTCAATCCAGTGAATACCTATGGTACCATGCATTTAAAAGTTGTGGTGGGTGGGCACGCAGTTGAAAAGATACAAGACACGTTCATTTAAAAAATTCTCCTCCTTGAAGGAATTTAAGGATTGCTTCGGTTGTGTGGCTTTTTTGTTTGTTTGTTTTTTAGTTTTAATTTAACCAGGTACAGTTTTATTAGAGAAATGGTGCAGGCAGCATCGGTGCCATATTGGAAAAAGGAAGTCAGTCTGCACATGTCAGACAAGCTGCCCTTATCCAAAATGGTGCAGATGCTGCCAGCACCATTTTGGAATAGCACATGCTCAGAATGGCCCCAGTGGCTATTTTGAGCATGCTGTACAGTGATTTATTTATTTATTTATTTAGCCTTGGAAGCTTCCTCTGTTTGCTCATAGAGAAGTCAAATGGGGAGAGATCTAGCGGCGAGACCCAGCAGCTGGAGTAGTCCCCCTGGACTTGGAGTGGCACCTAGGTGAGTTAAAGCCCTCTCCCCCTTTGCCTGCAAATGTGGAGGGAGGGTTAGCCCCCCCCCCCCCCCGATATCTTGCAAAATCTTGAGCTGTTAGCAAGATCTTCTTGCTGCTGGTTCTGAATTCTCGTAAGAATAATTTTGATTATTGTTTCAAAATTCAGCCCTAAACTTCCTCCTGGGGATATTGGCACAGAGGACAGACAACACCTGCTGGGATTTGAAGAAGCTTCCTTTTTAAAGAAAAAAATAAGGTCTATTAGCATTTAGATGGCATTTTCATTCATCTTTTCCCCTATGGCTGAATTGTTAGCCACCCTGAGACAAAATGAGATTCTCTTTACACTTAATCTCAGATACTAGAATTCTTTAATAATCACTCATTTTAGGTGATCATGGCTTAGAGGATGATATGACAGAAGAGCCAAGTTCTGCTGTCTGACAGGACTCCTTTTGACCTTAATGATATTTGTGTGCATATCACAAGATAGTTCATGGAGCTAAGAATATGTGATTACATTAATCTTTAACCCATAAGCCAACACCAGAGAAACATGGTAAAGAAATGTTTTACATATATAATCACACACATACATTCATGTATTCATATGGATGTAAATTCACTAAGTTAGGGGCCACACAGTTGGTTTTAGGGACTTTTATATTTCTATACAGTATATATTTTAAGGATTCATTTTGTGTGTATTTATTTATTTATTTAAAAGATTTGTTACTCCACCTCTCCTGCCACATATACGATGTATGTGTTATCTGCACTACCACACAATTATGGAACTCCCTCCCTGGGAGATCTGCCTGAGCCGGGAAGAGATGCAAGACCTTTTTTGGGGCCAGGGATTTGGCAGGCAGGGATAGGGTTGGATGGAGGGGTTAGGGAAAAGGTTGGGGGGGTGGGACTAAGGAATTCTTTAGCTGTTTTATATGTTTTTATATTTTGTAAGTCACTCTGAGCCTAACTAGGAAGGGTCGGGCAAAAATTGGAATAAACAAACAAGCTTTCAGAGAAGGGTGGACAAGAAATCTAAATAAATAAATATATGTGCGTTTATAAATGAGAGGATAGCACACACTAGGAGGGTGTTTTGCCCATGATTGCTGCCTGGCCCATGTGCCATGGTGCCTCCACTCATAGTAGCGTCCTGGGGCACCGCACTGCCTGGATTGAACACAGGACTCCTGCCAGCTATTGTCCATTTATTTTCACCCTATATTTGCTAAATACTTATTTGCTGTGGGACTTATGGCCCTGCTACATCTTCACAGATTATGAAATAGATTTCATCGGTGGGAGGGGGAAGAATCTCAAACCCGGGGGCCAAATGCAGCTTGCAGCTAGCTTTCATGCAGTCCCTTTGCAGTTCCTGAATCTGCCCCAGGGATCCATATCCTAACCCTAAGCACTGAAAAACCAAGCTCAGGGTAACGGAGAAGCAATGGCAGCATGCGCGCAAGGATAGTGAACAGATTCATGATACAGATCCATGGTGTGGACCCTCATTTTCCTGGGTACACCCTTTAAAAATCTCCCATCCACAACTTCTAGGCAGTCCTTGGAGCTTGTACTAGTTTTCAAAGTGGTCTCTGGGAGGAAAAATGTTCCCCACTCCTGGCTTACATGAAAAAAGGTCAAAGATGAATATTGGAAAACTGACAAATTTATAACAAATTAACGTAATTGTCTTAATGTCAATTTCTCTAAACCATAAAACAAAAATGAACTTTTCCTCTAAGCAGAAGAATAGGTAAAGGAGTATCTTGCACCATGCTGTACATGACACAATCTCCGACTTCTTTGAACCAACGAAAGTTCATCAAGGGGGAGACAAATTTACCAGTACCAGTAGACAAAATGACAGCACAGAAGGTTCACCAGAAACTCAGGTTTGAACATAAATCACCCCTTCTCACTAGGCTTTCTAGCAGCAATTCTAGTTTAATCCAAACATAACAACTGGGAAAGTCTCTGGCAGCTTTCCTCACATAATACTTTAAAAAACCATCAACCAATACTTAATAATGCCTGCATTTTCCCAGATTCCTTTTCCTCCCACCCCTTTCCTTAGTGATAGTAACACAAATCTTGTAAAGTACCCAAACTACAGATCTAGACATAGGACGTGAAATATTATACCCTGCCTTCAGGAAAAAATTGCCACTATGCAAGCCTCGCTGTGCACCTGAAATCTAGCAGAACTAAACTATTAGTCATTAGTCAATATGTTTTATGCTAAATATTGCACCAGCTGTTAGGGGTACTGTAAATATGTTTTGACATTTCTTCTTGGAATCCAGTTGGTTGAAGAAAATGGTACTCTGTACCATTTCAGAAGTACAAAATAAATTAAAATCCCCCCCCCCTCCTTCACAGAAGCCACCCCCCCCATTTTCTTGCTTTACAACTCTTGGTGTACCCAGGCTGGCATGTCCATTGGACCTATTGGGCAACTAGTCCTAGTGGTAGTCTTCTTGGGACAGCACAAAGGAGTTTGTGCAATTCTCAGAGCTACTCAGTCTTGCCAGCCTGGAAATGGCTCTAATGTACATATGCTGGCCTGAACTTTCCCAGAGCCAAAATGTGTGTGTTAGTATTTGTATGTGTGTCTGGACATGTCATGACATGTGGTAACATTTGGTCTTGGGCAACTGACTGCATTTGATTTGTGTGCGTTGGGGGGTCAGGGAGAGATGCTGGATAGAACATGATGATGGCAAGTCCTTTAGGGAAAGCAGGGTGGTGTGTGGAGATAGAAAGATTTTTTGTTTTGATAACTGATGTTTCTATGATAAACTAGTAGGGGGAGGGGAGCAAACTGTATTTTGTCCAGGGTGGCAAAGTAGCTAAGGCTGGTCATGGTTGTATAGAAATTATTTGCCTCAAAACTACACTGCAATAATTTTGACAATGTCCTAATTCTTACAGTTCAGGGGAAACATTCATTTGAAAATCTGAGGCCATTTACAAGCTCTCCTCTACAAATCCATTTCACATACAAAGCTCCATTGTCTCAGAGTTTTAGTGCTACAACTTCCTCTTGATAGCAATGCATAACTCCCATAAAGATAACAGAAGTTTTATAGCTTGTGAATGGTAGCAGGATTAACAAGCAGGAATAAGCAGAGGGGTCAAGAGTCACATGCTTCTGAATGCTAATCTCTCTTTGAAACTGACTTGTCATGTGACCTTAAGTAATTCTCTCAGTGAAAACAGACATAACATTAACTCCACTTTAACACCGCTTTAACATTTCTTCTACATGTTACAGGCCTGTATTGGTGCCCTATGCAGCTCTGCAACATACATAAGAAATGTTAAAGTGGTGTTAAAGCTGAGTTAGTGTTATGTCTGTTTCCCCGTCGCCTCCCATGCCTCTGCTTCAATACTTCTGTGAGGCAGGTATGAATGGAAAAAGAGCTTTATCTGCAAAGTGCTGAGCAGTATGGCTCCAGTCCAACAAAGTGCTTTTGCATGGGCCACAGACAGACTCACTCCACCTTGCAGAACTGAGCCGTAACAGTCTGAGTCCTCTCTATTTGAAATCACTGTCAGAACTCTAAAGGTGCAGGATTAGACCCTCCTAGTTAATGTCTGTACAGCACTTTGAATTTATAAGATTCTGAATAAGTACTAAGCATTACTATTTTTGCTGCCCATGAGACACGAAAATGCCAGCTGACAGGCTGTGAGGAGCTCACAGAGAAAAGGGTGGTCATAAAATAGTAGGTATGAATAATGTGGATTCAGATTAATCTGTAACTGCCCAAAATAGGCCATCATTGATTCATCTGCATTGATCCGCACTCCGTCCATGCAAGTGTTGCAGACCTTGTGTTGCGTATGCCCACCTCCCACAGTTAGGGCCCTGGCATGTACTTACTGGCCTTGGAATTGATTGTAACTCCACTGATCGGTGCTCAGCAAGCCCTCTCACTGCAGCATGCTGCTGAGCGACCTGCTCGGCAGTGCACATGTGCAAAATGGCTGCTGGGGCTGTTTTGTGCATGAGCAAAATGGTCTCCATCCTTAATCAAAATAGCAGCAGCCAAAATGCCATCACCGCCATTTTAGTTAAGGGTGGCAGCAATTTTGTACATGTGCAAATCAGCCCTGGCCACCCTTAACCAAAATAGTGGTGGTGTCATTTTGGCTGCAATTTCGGTTAAGGGCAGTGGCCATTTTGTACATGCACAAAATGGTGCCAGTAGCCATTTGCACATGGCCGTTGCCAGGCAAGAAGCTCAGCAGTACGTCATGGCGATCAGGACTGCCAGGAGGCCCCTCCACAGCAGCGGTGGGCCAGTGGAGCTTCAGTCAGCTTGTCCGAGGCTTGTAAGTACATGTCAGGGGCCAGGGACATAGGGGAAATAGGGCCTTGAGGGATGGGGGAGTTCGGACTCTGACCCAGACTAGTTTCCCATTGACTTCAATCCAAATCTGAACGCAAACCATAACAGATCCGCAACCACAATGGACTTGAATCTGCAACTGAATCCAAATGGTCATTCCTATAAATTGGTAAACTGAATTAGTTTGCTAATGGTGAGGAGAAGCTAACTTTGCTGAAAAATAAACTCTTCTCCAGTTAATGTGTAAAGCATGGGGCCATTAGGAACTTTGTGTGTACAATAACTTCAGGATTATACTTTCAGAAGCAAAAGCAAGTACAAACACAAAAAGAAAGCTGTGTCAAGTTTAATAATGTGATGTTCTGATGACCTTGGGAACAGCTGCTAAACACTAGCTATGTAAAAGTAAACAAAGCATGATACACTTCATTTCTGAGACGGTTGCACCATTAAAGTGCACAATGACCAAAGTTAAAAAATGTAGAAATGCGTAATGAAACTTTAATTGATTTGTTAAAAAGACATATGTAAACTCTTATTAAAGATACACAGGGGTTGGACTTCTAGGACTAAAAGTATAAGATCATTCAGCAATGTACTAAGAGGTTCGGTACTGGAGAAGACAAATACACTAAAGAATCAAACACCAAATCAATATTTTACAAGTCATCTCGATGCTATAAATTCACTGGGCATTAATGTCTATATGAATCTGCTCTGCCAAGGCTGAAGGACAATATCAAAAAAGCAGTTCTACATCTACTGCCATGATCCCATTCTACCCAGCCATACCCTTTATTTAATTTATTTATTTATATGGCAATTTTTACCCTGCCTTTCCCAAATAGGCTTACAAAATATAAAACAGCTGAAAATCCCCTAGCCCCTCATCCCCCAACCTTTTCTCTAACCCCTCCACCCAACCCCACCCCTGCCTACCAAATGCCTGGCCAAACAAAAAGGTCTTGGATCTCTTTTGGAAGACGATCAGGCTTGGGCTTAGGTGGATCTCCAAGGGGAAGGTGTTCCATAATTGTGGAGAAACCACCAAGAATACCTCTGTGTGCCCTTGTGGAAACTTCATGCACAGATGGCACCTGCAAGAGGGTGTTGCAGGTTGACCTCAGAGGTTATGATGAAACATAAGGGAAGAAGTGACCTGTCAGATACCTGGGGCCCAAGCCATTTAGGGCTTTATAGGTCAGAACTATTTCTATTTCTTGGCATTTTTATGCCGCCCCTCATGCCCACTAGCACCACCATCTGTCCACTCACGCCTTGTCAACTGTCTCGCTGACATCTCCAGCTGGATGTCCCAACACCAGCTCAAGCTCAACATGGCCAAGACTGAACTCCTTATTTTTCCTCCCTCCTCTTCCTCTCCCGCTTCCCTGTCCATCCGCATCGATGGAGCCACCATCCATCCTGTTCCCCAAGCCCGTAGCTTGGGCTTCATCTTTGACACTGATCTTTCCTTTAAGCCTTACATTGACTCTGTTGCCAAGTCCCACTGCTTCGCCCTCCATAACATCGCTTGGATCCACCCCTTTCTCTCTATCTCCTCTGCCAAAACCCTTGTTCATGCCATGGTAATTTCTCGCCTCGATTACTGCAACCTTCTCCTCGCTGGCCTCCCTCGCTCTCACCTGTCCCCCCATATCGCCATCCAAAACTCCGCTGCCAAGGTCATCCACTCAGCCCGTTGCTTTGACCACGTGCAGCCTCTTCTCTCCTCTCTTCACTGGCTCCCCCTTCCTAAACGCATCCAGTTTAAACTCCTGGTATTCTCCTATAAAACAGTTCACAGCCAAGCTCTCCCCTATCTCTCAGCCCTACTCTCCTTACGCACTCCTACATGCACTTTCCGCTCCTCCTCTGTCCCCTCCCTCACTCTCCCCCATCTCCTATGCTCCCCTAACCGCCTTCGTCCCTTCTCCCTCGCTGCCACCCATGCCTGGAACTCCCTCCCTACCCACATCTGCCTAGCCTCCTCCCTCCACACCTTCAAATCCCTCCTCAAGACCCACTTCTTCCGTGCCGCCTTTCCCAATGCCTGCTAGCTTTTCCTCAAATACTTACGGTCTGCCCTCCTCTGCAGACTCCTGCCTAACTGTAACCAAGCCAAGCACAAGCACCTGAGACATAGCAGCCACTTGCATGTTTGTTTGCTTCTCCCTTGTCTTCCCTTTGTCCCCTCTCCTTGTCGCCCCCTACTTGTCTTTTTAGATTGTAAGCCGTAGGCAGGGACCACGTCTTTATCTTTGTTCTGTAAAGCACCAGGTACATAGCTGGTGCTATACAAATGTTTATAATAATAATAATAATAATAAATAATTAATTCTTAATAAAGCTATTGACAGCTAGTGCAGACTCTGGAGTACTGGTGTAAAGTGCACCCAATGACCTTGTTCTGCACCAGGTGAGGCTTCCGAACAGTCATCAAGCAGCCCTACGTAGGGGGTACTGCAGTAGTATTAGGAATACAGCCCCCAGCATTCATACAAGCGCTGTATGGTTATAGGCAGGAAGGATACTGCTTCTCTTATACTTCCTCTACCCCTGACCGAATTTAACTCCTGATAATTTCCTAGTACTTTCCTGATCTCCATAATATATGCCTGATGATCATGTAATGTTGTAAAAATTATACCATTTGAAAACTAACTCAGCACATAAGTATTTGCTCCTTTAGGTTTATAAATGTTTTAGAAAATATCCTTTCACATACATATTATGCTGTATTGCTTTTGGCTTTGAAAGATAAAATATTAACCAAGAAATTTAATGTCTTAAATCTAGTTCACACAATACTTGGTAATTTTGTCATTGGAAGTAAAGCAGTTTATCTACATACATAAAATCATGCTCATCACAGTGGGACTAGAGTGCAGGAAATCACTGGAAACTTAATTTTGATATATATGCCAACTGGTATAAGAGTAAATTTGAATCCTTTGCAATATGTTTCTCAGGTCTCTGCTACACACACAAATGCTGCTACCAGAATGCCAAAATTATAACATTTGAAAACTAACTCAGCACAAAAGTATTTGCTTAGGATCTCTAGAGGAAGAGGAAGAAAAGAAGGAAGAAGACATACAGATTGACTTTTTTTTATAAGTGTCAGAAAAGAACAAATGTTTAGACACAAGATGTTCTCACCTGCTAGAGAGGATATATTAATAATAACCCCTCCGTCGCCTCCATTTCCTTTCTTCATGTATTCCAGGCCAATGTATGTTCCTCTAATCACAGAAGTCTAATATGTGAAACAAAAAGAGAGGAAATAAACTTTAAATGTGACCTTTTTCTTTCTCTAATCCCGATGCTTTAAAAGGTGACTTTTTTCTTGTTCTAATTCCAATAGAATTTCCATATTTTATTGGTTTCTAAAGTACACATTACAGTAATAGCAAGGCACTTTCTTTAATGTGAAGACACAACGCGTAAAACAACACACAAAAGGTAGAGTCTAGGACTTGTTCCCATCCCACTGAAGTTAATGGAAATCTTACTACTATCTTTAATAGATGAATGACTAGTCTCCAAAAGACAGATAAAGACAAAGAAACAGCATGTTCACAGACCCCTGAGAAGGCTTTAATGTAAAATAAAGAATAAAAATTAGGATGGTGATGGTATAGTGTTAATGTGATGGTAGTTTATTGGTTTATGGAAGAAGCTGGAACTCCCCCTCCCCAGAAGATAAGATTAAGTAGAAGGAGACACACTGATATACTGTGCTTTTATATATGTTTGCTTCATTGGGATCCATTCCTGCATTCCTTCTGTAGTTAAAAGGTCTATTAATTTTACTTACAACTTATTTAATAGAAAGCTTCTGGAAAAAGGCTGCAGTATTTAAATCACATGCTTTGGAGTAGTCACATTGAAGCATATGACTCTACCCTGGAAAATTTGCATTGCTAAGGAAAACATATTTTGTTTGCTCAAGTAACAAACTTCAAAGCTATTTTTAGTCAGATGTTATAAAATTGCTGACTTTGTCATTTAAACAGCCCTCATTTCACTTTTAGTTTGTCAAAATAACTGTTACATCACTCTGAATTTCATTTAGTTAGTATACATTCAAACATAAATGCTATCTTGTGGTCAGGATATACTTTTTTAAAATTAAAGGTTTTAAATATTATCTTGGGTGTTAATCTTAGTGCGTTATTAATTATTATCATTAATTACTTGTATAGTGACAGCAGTGTTCCAGGTGCTGGATAGTTATAATTTGGGACAGGTTCCTCCCCCAAAGGGCTTACTATCTAGAATGGACAAGGGGAGGGGAGAGTCATGTAGCAACCTACAGGAAGCAGAGAAGGTGCAAGTGACCATGCTTAGCTTAGTTACAAGAAGGAAGGGAATCCTGGAGGATGGGACAATACAAGGAGGAGAAGCTATGGGGGTGAAGTGCTAGGTTTTCAGAAGGGATGGAGTTCCAGGTGTAGGAGGCAGTCTAGGAGAAATATTGAAGATGGTTTAGGGAGTAGAAGACTCTGGGGTGGGTGAAGATGGTGGCAGAGGTGGAGCAAAGTTCCTGGGAGAAAATAAAGTGGGGAATGTGGGCAGAAAGATAGGGAGGAGCAAGGCATTGAAGAGCCTTGGAGGGGAGAACAAAGAGTTTGTGCTAGATGCACTATGCTTGCCATTGACTTGCATTAAATCAGGGATGGGGAACCTTTTCTCTTTCAGGGGCCACTTTGAAAATGAGTACAAGCTCCGAGGGCCGCATAGAAGTTGAGGGAAGAGGTACTTAGAGGTTGCGCTCAGGGGAGGGAAGGACAGGGTCCAGATCATAGATCCATCCTCCATCCTTTTGTGCATTCACTTATCTCTGAACCCTTTTCCTGCCAACTCTTTCAGTGCTTGGCGGGGGGGGGGGGGGGGGGGGGGGGGGGGGGGGGGGGGGGGGGCGGGGGGGGGGGGGGAGGAACTGGATTCAAGGGCCAGATCCAGGAACTGGAAAAGGGTCAAATAAAAAACTACTTTCTGGCTGCATTTGGCCCCTGGGCCTGAGGTTCCCCATCCCTGAATTAAATGAAGAAGCCTATATTAAATGAAGAGTTAAATCAAAAATCAAAAGGCCCAACCTACAAGCTCTCTACATAAGGAACTCTAATTGAATTCAATTAAAATTCAAAGTATGTTGTGGTTGCAGGAAAAATTGAAAAATAGATACAAAATTTAATATTTTAAATGTTTTTAGTATTTTAAAAGGATTTTATGTTTTTTGACCATTTGTGTTGTTCACCACCCAGAGCTGCCAGTGTGCAGGAGTGTGAGGGATATAAATGCTTGTAATAAATAAATAATAAATGAAAAGCCCTAAAAAAAAAATTTAAAATGCAAAGTCTAAACTGCCTGCCTACTGTGACTAAAACTTTGTTATCCTTATTCTAAAGCTTTGTTATCCTTGGACGCAGCCACCAGAATGGTACATGGAGCTCCTGGACACCTTTCTATGCATCGACAGGTCCATAGTTGCTCCGTGCCTCGCTGGCACTGGCCTCACTGAGGGCCACTGTCGGGTGGACACCCCTCCTTCGCTGCCAGTCCATGCTGCACCTGCTGAACCTACAAGCGTTCCTCCCCTCCGAGGAGGCCAGGCCCTCAGAGACAAAGTCCACTGTGTCTGACCATACTCCTAGCCCCCTAACCAGAATCCAAGGACACCAACACCACCCTCATCCTCTTGACCCAGAGAGCCAGCAGTTGGTCCCAGATCAAGTGGAGGAGAAGGCGGAGGGAACAGAAGACCCAGAGCTCCCAGGGAAAGCAGACTCCGAGGGGAGTGGGAAGTGAATGCACCAGAGGGGGTGAGGAGGGCTAAAGGTGACCCAGCCGTAGGACAGAGCAGCCAGGTAATTCCAGTTTCCAACATAGAATTCCCTCACTGTGTTCTCAGGTGGCCAGGAAAGCAAGCAGGAGGAGCCTGCAGAGCCCTGGGACACAGAGGCACCATGTGGGGATGGTAGGTGTGGCAAGTGAGTGGGAGGGTACCAAGGCTCGCATGCTGAACAGTTGGGCATGGAAGGCAGGGGCAACAGTGGGTGCTGAGGCAATAAGCATGATGGCTGGGTGCAAAAAAACTGGCTTGGGAAGGCAGATGTGGGGTGGCCTGAGCCAACAGCTGTCCTTTCTGTTTTGGGTTGGAGGGGCACCAGCAGGACCATCCATGGGCACTGAATGGAACGAGCCCTGCAGGCGTGGACCTGGTGGAGCAGGGAAGATCTCACTTAGGAACTGATGGATAAGACCACATGCCAGGTGGATGAGATGCAGGACGCCATCCAGGGGCTGGCCAAGGAGCACTGGTAGTTCCTGCAACAGTATGCCACCCAACACTGGGACCTCACTGCTTAGGCCCGCAGGGAATGAAGGCTGGAGAGGTGGCCATGAGAACGCTACATGCCGAACATGCGGCAGATGCAGGACTGACAAAGGGCCCTGGAGAGGGAGGGCCGTGGGCTGCGTGACATCCTGCAGCAATCCCTCAGGATGCAGCATGTCCTCCTCCACTATTATGTGGTTGGCCACTGTAAACGCTACAATAACGGCTGCTCCGGGGTATAACTGCCGCTCTGGGGTGGGCAACAGCTGCTGATTTCCCCTGGAGCTCCCCCCAGATCTTGACCACTCAACCAAGTCTTGCCAGAAGCCAGCCCCGTGACCATGAGACCCAAGTGCCCTATCCCCTGTGCCTGTCCAGGGCCACCTGGCTTCACAGGCTCAACCCACCAGTAGCTGCTTGAGTTCCCCAGCAGCCGCTGCAGTGATCAAGTCAGGAGCCCCAGGAGGAGGAGTTGGAAGTGGAGGAGGAGACCCCCATGCCTCCAAGTCGGACTAGCACAAAAATGAGTCTGGCCAGCTGCTGGCAGGAGGAGAAGGAGGCTGAGACAGTAATAATGAGATGTAGATGCCGAGGAAAAAATGAATAAACTTCTCTGTTATGGCAAGCATGGTGTCTGTCCTTATTACGGGCTAGGTGGGAACATATTATTAAATGCACAATCCCAGAAATCAGGGACAGGGAGCCTCAAACTGTGGAACACCATATGAAAGCACATTGCACCACGTGATGGGCATTGATGACTGCTGAGACTAGCAGTATTTAAAAGTGCTTTGAATTGTAGTTTTCTTTAAATTGTTTTTTATGCCTTTTATCGTTGTACAACGGTTATGCTATATAGAATGTTCTACTCTAAGAACTAGGTTAAAAGTCATGGGTACATCTGAAGATTTTTACTGAGTCAAAAATGCTGATGCAGTTGGATGTTTCCTGTCTATATTCAGTAGAGCATTCTGTTGATTAGATCATGCATTCTTATGCCGCTAAGATTTCTATATAAACAGAGAGAAACAGATCTTCTTTGTTCAGTGTTAGAGTGTCTTTCAGTCACCCTGCTGTTCTATTTTCTTCTTTGCAAAGAACTTATTTTCTATCTTGAGCTAAAGTCTTAGTCTTTCTCTTTGTAACTCTGAAACTAAATGTAAATGCACTTTATATCTTGTTAAGTAAAGCTAAGTAACTTGAGACCCAAGTCTTGACTATGTATCAGCAGTCTGTTAAGAAAGGAAATTCTCTCAAAGTATTTTGGTGAGGTATAATAGAAACAAAGTACAGTAAGATTCCAATATTTGGTCCAAATTTTCTCCAGGACCAAAACTCAAGGTTGCAGCATGCAAACATACACACATACATTGAGGGACCTGTGAGGTTGGGTGTTCATCTGGTGTTCATTTGTTCATCCGATCCTGGGCTGTAAAGAAATATATCTATAAATGGCCAGGGATCTCATATCCATACTATAACCCCCCTCTTCCAAGCCAGATGTATGCCCTGCCTGGCCACAATGCTGTGTGTGGGGACATGCAGAATTGAATGATACAGAAGGGCCACAAGCAATAGCAGTGGTAATAATGGAGGCATCAGCATGACCACTATCTGGAAATGAGGGTGATCCATGAATGCCAATGGCCCTTCCTGTCCACTACAGTGATAAAATGGAGCAGCATCTCTGAAAGGAAGGTAGAGTGGGAAGAGGGTGGACTGTGCAACGTGTGGCAGCAGCTTGTGTGTGTGTGTTGGGGGAGGCTGAAAGGTGCTGGAATGGAATGGCAGGGAAGGAGCCAAGAGGAGGTGTTTGACTTTCATGGGACAGGATGTCTATCACTCATTCCCTCTTCATTCCAACTGCTCGTGGCAGCCTCACTGTTGTTCTATAGGATCCCTAGTCAGTCCCCAGTCGTGCTTGAGGATGTTCTTATCGGACTTTAACCCACTCCAGGAGTCCTCCTCTCAGTCATTGCACTTAGCCGATCCTCTGAGTAGGAGGGGGGATACTCCCAGGCAGCACTGTCTGTCTCGCAGATGTGCAAGATGCAGGTAGCTGTGACCATCAGGGGGCTGTCTCCACCTTGAAGTTGATCTTCCCATGATGGATCACCAGTATTGTTTGAGCACCCCAAACACGCACACCTGTTTGCTGTGCTATTCTGTTCTTGCAGGGTTGTGTGAACGTAGCCTAAAAATTGTTTGGACCTTAGGGACAATATTTTGCACTGCCCTTCCCCCCCCCCCCCCCCCGCACTAGTGACTGGTTCCTATAGAGATTCACAGTTGAGCCTCAGCAACGCTGTGATGTGGCTTTGAGTTGCAATGGAGAGTGAGGCAGGTGGTAAGATCAATTTATGGCCCTATTACTTGCACTCATGAGAAGTGAGCAGCCAACCCTCTTTAAGTGATCACCGTACACCTGGGTAAGATTCTGCAAGTGACTGACTCAATAATTAGAGCAAAATGAGCTGCAGAATTGAACCAGGACCTTTTCTTGGGGTGGTCTATCTAGTCTGAATGTTGCAGAAGAACACTGCAATTAAACAAGGACAAGAGTTGCATGAATCAGGATGTAACCGTATTTGTTTGTAGCCTGTGAGGTTCAGGATGGGGAGTCTGTAATTGTGCGCACACAACCATTTTACTAACAGTGCCAAAGTAATTTTGTAATAACAGATACTCTTCCCTGCCAGGGATCATATATTTCTGGTTGGCTTTTAGAAAGGGATCATAAAGTATAGACTCAAGCTTTAGGTACAGAGAAGGCAGCCAAGCATGTTGCTGGCAATTCCTTGTGGCAGAGAGCAGGTACTTGGATAATACAAGTTCTAGTTCCCAAACGATGTAATGGAATCACAACCAAACATTACTAAAAGATGGCGGGTGGGATGGTGGCCTCCGAGATCTGGAATAGTGGCGCGGTAATCCCTTTTACTCTTGACTCGTGTGCAAGGCAGGATGATTCAGTCCTAGCAACCAACAACTTTCTGGTCAGATGGGAGTGATGGGTAATTGAGGGGGCTACAGCAGCTTTCCCCAGTTTGATACAAAAGAGAACAGCGCGGGAGCAGCCCTCGTAGGGGATACAGATAGCAAACGGAAATTCAGCCTGCACTTCAGAAGTTATTGCTACATGTGGTTAAAAAAAAATGCAACCTAAGTCAAGTCACATTGGTTTTCTTTCTGCAGTGTTCACAACTATGGGCAATTCTGGAGAAGTCTGCCTTTTAACAAGACATGGATATTTTATTTTTGCTAAATTTGATGTCTGTCTATAATAATTAGACATGATTTATATTAAACTATTGCGTCTTCAAATGTCTAACTTCCATGACAAAAAGCTGAGTCAGTGTAGCCTAGTAGATAAGGTGCTGGACTTAGACATGGGAGACCAGTGTTCAAATCCAAGCAGGACTATGAACTCATCAGGTGGCCATGGGCCAATCATGGTCTCAGCCTCCGTTCCTAAATTGGGAATTTATGTATCTAGTCTTATATTCCTACTCTCCTTCCTCGTCCACCCTAGGCTGTAAGCCTCTTGGGGCAGGAACCCACGTCTCTAATTTTAACTGTTCAGTGTCAGGCCCATTGCTGGTCCTATAAACAAGTAACGACAGTGAGAACAGGAAACACTGGCATACGGTTGATTTTCTTTTCTGCAATATTATATGTCTACAGATTAGTCACCAGTATCACTGAAAACTCTTCTAACTGAACTTATTATTACATACTGAAAATTGAAGATGGGTCCAAATCCAAACTTTAGATTTAAATCCAAGCTTGGATCAGAGTTCATAGTACTACTGTTTTTTAGGAACAGGACGAATTACTACCCCCTTCTCACCTCAAGCTTAGGGGAAATTTCGATCCATATGGGAGTGATGGGTAAGCAAGCCTTGAAACATTAAGTAGTACTCTGATCCAAGGTTTAGGTTCCAACTCATTTTTACTAAATAAAGACATTTGTAACTTGCCAGATCTACCTTCAACAATGTATCCCAAAGACAATACCAATTAGACATATATTCAGTAAGTCACGTGAAATCGAGGAGTGCGGGGGCTCCTAGGAAGCTGTAGAGCGCAGCCAGGGCTCCAGCTGACAGAGTGAAACTGACCTGATTTCCACCGCTGTGGGGCTGTTGGCGAGCAGGGGCGGAGTCTCGGCGCCCGTGGAGGGAGAAAAAGCCGCGGTGCCTTGTGGGCGCGAGCCACATGCGCGAGCCTAAGGGCGCGAGCACAAGGGTTGTTGCCCTTGGAGCGTCCGGAGCTCAGGGAGCTATTTGTGCTGCTGTCAGTAAACATCATGAATGCCGTGAACACCAAAACAGTCCGTTGACTATGGGATCACTAGAGACGTGATCAGCAGAAGTTCCATTCAGAGAAACTACCGACATATATTTTTTGGGACCCTATTGTGGCACTGTGAGAGAACAGGCTGTCCGCCCACGGTGGGAGAGCTGCAGGGGAGGTTTGACTGCAGAGTGACAGTAGCCCTATTGAGTGCCATCTGGAGGGACTGCGAGGAAAGACCCCGATTCGTGAAGGGCTGTCACCTGCTACAATCTATTACCCTGATTGGTCCTGCCCCTAGGAGTGGGGAGTTATAAGCTGGAACTCCCCTAGTGTGCGCGCCGCAGGCGTGCCCTTGTGCACAAGGCCTTAAGAGTGGGCCGAGGGAGAGGGGGACTTTTTCTCTTTATTTTTGCTTGAGATGGCTACTGCTTGCAATAAGAGATCCCGGACAGACACTGTTGACACGTCTTCATCTTCGGTAGCTTTTGCAAAGCAAAGGAAGATTGATGGGTTCTTGCGACGGACAGTGGCTCCCTCGGGTGAGTCTGGCCGGAGTTCTGCCCCCCTCAATCCAGTAGTCATACCTTGCTGTCAGACTCTCGTCTTTTGTTGGACCCCTTGAAGCCGCCCTCATTGAGAACAGAAGCCCCTCAGGCCTTGCCGCTTCAAAATAGTTGCCTTATGGATCCAGCGCTTAAAGTAGATTCTGGTCTTTTGGTTAGCAATCGTCTTAGACTTTTTGACGGACCACGTTTCTTTAACAACGGAAACCCTACGCTTTATGTTCCATCAACTTAATGGAAAAATGGACACTATAATTTTACATAAGGGTCCAGTGGATATTTCTACTTCCCAGCCTGAAGGCCCTCAGGGCTTACAGTAATCGGGGGGGGGGGGGCTCAGGTGTTCAGCCAACTCAGGTAAATACTTCTGTATTGGCAACCCTCCCAGTTGCAGGTATGCCCCAGCAAAATATAGAGTTACAAAGGCCAGAGATTTTTGAATTATTTCCGCTTAATTTAATTTTAGTAATACTTCTTCACTCTGGTGGGCGAGTGCCACATTAGGATATTCCATTAGACGCAGCAGAACACCTTCGGGTCCTTCTTAATGAACCAATTACTCGCCATGACATCTCTTCAGTAGAAGTTATGATTAAGTCTAAGCTTAGACATATGGTGAATATTAAGTTTAGGTCTTTGGCATGGGTCAAGTTAATAATGGATAATCGGCCCTGTTTGAATGAAGCAGCAGTTTACCCCTCGAGAGCATATGGCACCCAAACAGGTCAGGTTTGTCAAGAGGAGGCATTCCTTGTAAGAAGAGCCACCTCTCAAGTATTGAATTCTAGATTATGTGCGCCAGGGGTTCATATATCCCCCTCTGGGCCAATAAATATTGGTGGTGAGTCGAGGCAACCCCTTTTGGGGAATGTGTCACTCCCCACAGTGATGGAGGTAGATCTGCCTTGTAATTCTCCCCATCCCTTGCCAGCTCCTGGAGCGGTGGCTCTACAACCAAGGGTAAATGAGCCTTCTCTTGATATACCGTCTCAAGGGAATTTATTGTCCCAATTAGAACAAGTATATAGCCAATTGAGGGATCTAAGACAAGATTCGGTCCCTGCTATGAAGCGAAAGAGACCAGGAGTGTTATCCTCTACATTGCCCCAAAGTACTAATCTGCCCTCTCCCATATAGTCCCCTGTTCGGTCGCCCATCAGGAGAGAATTGTTGAGGTCATTAACGGGTTTGGGTGAGGGCTCGTGCCTGAGTGCTGCAGCTGATGGGGCTCAGGTTGGGTCCTTTTCCTTTTTAGAGGATCAATTCAAAGGTCCAAGGAGGGGCGGCAGTATGAATGGATATCCTCAGGCTCAGTCATGTATTCAGAATTCCGAGTCTCTGGCCCACTCTTTCCCAAAGATGCGGGCTGGTCCCTTAGAGGGAAAGCAGCAGGTTTCTTTAGTGGTCACAGATGAGGGGGTAATGACAGATAATAGATGAAATTATGGGGTTTACAATTGTTTCCTGGAATATTGCAGGATGGAAGTCCTGCCAGTTAGATAAGGATTTTCTTGAGTTTATTGATGGTTTTGATATGTTACTTATCCAGGAAACATGGTTGTATGATTTTACCTGTGTGGAATTTGATGTTTATTGTGTCCAGGCTACTCCATCGGCTGCCTGCGGCAGACCTAGTGGAGGACTGGCACTTTTAGTTTCAAAAAAACATAAGATTAAAGTGGTACAAGTTGCATACTTTAAATCCAACCTAGTGATTTTTCATTGTACTTTTCCTTTAGGGTCTAGTATTCTTTTAGGTATTGTGTACCTCCCTCCACTATCATCGGCTTATTTAGCTAAAGATTTTTGGGAGACAGCTGCAGAGGCATTCCTTGAGGCAAAAAGATTGTGACCCTTCTCTCCCCTTATAGTTGGCGGAGATTTTAACATCAGAACTGGTAATCTAGAGACAGTTCTAGATGCTGTTCTGTTGGATGATTCTTCAGAGCTCACAGAACTGGCACCTAGAAGTTCTCATGACAGGGTGACCAGTCCTGAGGCAAGACTTCTGTTTGACTTTTGTGACCATTTGGATCTGGTTCTTCTGAATGGACGCCTGAGGGGTGATTTAATGGGTAACTTTACACATCATTGACATGAGTTCTAGCGTAATTGATTACATTTTGTCTTCTAAGACATTTTTGCAAAGTATCCATTCGTTGCAAGTTGGATCCAGAGAGGAGTCTGATCATTTTCCCTTAATTTTATCAGTACTGGACAATGTAGTTCCCCCTTTCTTAAGGAAGTCAACGGCAAGACTAGTCGAATTGCCAGCCCCCTCAAAACTGGTTCGGGTCAAGTGGTCGGTGGAGATTGAGGCAAAGGTGGTGAGTTTTATCTCTTCCTCAGAGGCTGAGGTATGTAGTGAAGGTATTACAGTGGGGGTGATGGTTTTTTGTCCCATTAATCAGGTTGTTGGTTCCCCTTCTGTCAGTAGAAATAGCCCCAAAACTAAGCAAGAAAAACTTGCTTGGTTTGATGAGGAATGTCGGCTCGAAAGAACAGCACTCCATAAAGTAGCGAGGGTAGTCAGCTTGAATCCCTCTGGGGATCTTCGATCTCAGCTGCAGTCCCTCAGATTCAAGTACCGGAAGCTCTTGTTGCAAAAGAAGTTGGCATTCCAGCGTAAAAACTGGGGTCTTTTACAGAGGGCAGTTGATGCGGGTGAATCCCAGAAATTCTGGGAATTGATTCACCATGCAGAGTTAAGGGGAAAGTCTTATGCGATGTCTCCAATTTCTTCCGACCAGTGGGTACAGCATTTCACCAAACTTTTCTCTGTTTCTTCCCCTGATAGCCTTAGTATGTCCATTCATCCAAAGGACAGCTTTCCTCAATGGCGATCAGTTTCCCCGGGCGAAGTAAGGGATTTAATACTCCATCTTAAATCGGGTAAAGCACCAGGTGAAGACTTCATTCCACCAGAGTGCTTGAAGTGTGCACCAGATTGGTGGGCTGGTATATTGGCTTCTTTATTTACTTCTATCAATGAGACCGGTGAGATTCCAGTCTCGTGGTTAAATAGTATAGTGCTTCCCATTCTCAAGAAGGGTGATTCTGCTCTCCCTGGGAATTATCGTCCTATCAGCCTGTTGAGTACGGTGGGGAAATTATATGCCCGCTTTTTGCTATTAAAATTTCAACAATGGTTGGACTCTACTCATTTTTTGGAACCAGACCAGGCGGGTTTTCGGAAGGGCAGGTCCACTACGGATCATGAAATGGTTTTGTCAGCTATAATAAACAGAGCTCTTGCCCATCAGAAGGATTTTTATCTTTGTTTTGTCGATCTCCGTATGGCGTTCGATTTAGTTTCAAGGGAGTGCCTTTGGCACAAATTACGAAAGACCTCAATTGACCCCCAGCTTCTGTTTTTAATAACGAAATTGCGTACGGATAATTCTCTTCAGGTTCGATGTTCCAACTCTAGTGGTCTAACCCTCAAAGTTGAAGCACTCTTAGGGGTTAGACAGGGATGCGTACTGGCCCCGGTACTATTTAACCTTTTTCTAAACGATGTAATCCCATTTTTAAAATCAAGTGGCCATCATGCTCTGGTAGTCAGAGACAGGGCTATCTCGGCCCTCTTGTATGCGGATGATGCCGTCCTGGTTTCCCACACTATGGTCGGTTTGCGCTGGGTGATGGACCAGTTCGGTATCTACTGCTGTAATGAGAGACTTTTCATTAATTACGATAAGACTAAGGTAATGGTACTGGGGAACTCCAGGCGTCATATTGAACATCGTTGGTCAATAGGGGGTATTCCAGCAGAGCAAGTGTCCACCTATAGATACCTGGGGGTGATTTTTTCGGCCTCCGGATTATGGAGGGTTCATTATGAAGCTGTTAGGGCACAGGCCAAGTGGACAACAGCAACAATAGAGGGTTTTTATATGGGTCGGGGTGGAAAATTGGGCCAGCCCGCCTTTCGACTATTTAGGGCAACGGTGATTCCACAGATAATGTATGCTATCGCGGGTTGCGGTATTGCCTATGTGGATAGACTCGAAGTAATGCAAAATGGGTTTCTCCGTACAGTCTTAGGTCTTCTCAGAGGTACACCTCAGGCAATATTGAGAGCCGAATCTAGATTCTATTCGCTTAGGCTTGTAGCCCTGCGTTCAATGCTAAATTATTGGCTTCGGATCCATCTGTTCATGGGACAGGAAAGGTCCTTGATTTCTTTGGCGGTGACTCATGATCTGATGAAGGTTTGGAATTTAGAGATGGAGTACGAAATCCAAAAGTTGGGGTTTTCTCGTATTTGTTTGTTGGAGGTGG
Source organism: Sphenodon punctatus (assembly GCA_003113815.1). Classification (NCBI taxonomy): domain Eukaryota; kingdom Metazoa; phylum Chordata; class Lepidosauria; order Sphenodontia; family Sphenodontidae; genus Sphenodon; species Sphenodon punctatus. Next base: position 320,649 of record QEPC01006403.1, read on the forward strand.
GTTATGTAGCAGCTAAATCACTAATTTTTAAGAGGTTAGCGGATCGAGGAGTTACAGCAGGAGACTGCCTATTAGAGGCCCACAGAGCAGTCCCAGGTTATTTTCCTCCGAGTTACTCATCTTTAAAAATGAATTATTTAACAGCGTGGGCAGACGCCCAAGCCAGGCAGGTCTTTACTCGGCTCAGATGTGGTGCTTTTTTTCCTGAGTTTCTGGAGGGGCGATACATGGGTATTCCAAGTGAAAACCGGTACTGTGCCCTATGTGATTCACGAGAGCCAATTTCCCTTGCTCATGTATTTTTTTGGTGTTCCATCTTGTCTGTTGTAAGGGGAAGATTACAGGATTCTCTTCCGTTTCAGTTGTCCGGAAATAACTCTGCTTCTATTTTAAGGATACTACTAGACCCAGCAGTTTCTAGGGTGTCACGTCAAGTAGCATACTTTGGATTGGCGGTGACTCGTAGGCTCAAATAATGAGAAAAAAGAGGGAAAAGGGAGGAACCCCATGGGTGGTGTGGGGAATAGTATTATCTAGTAAAGTAGATTGGATTTTATATAGATGTTATTCTTGTTGTCTCTAGTATGATGTATTTGTTACTGCTGTTTGTTTTGTATTTGTAATAGTCAACGGCTACACAAAATAAATAATATTACCCTATTACAGTAAGCCATAAAACTGCAAACACAACAGGTGGTAACGTGGAAACTGACCACACCTTGCTGTGTAGACACTGGATCCTATACAGCTGTCTGCTGAGTTGCTAGAAGTAAAATAAAAGCTTTGCAACTCCAGGTCTGCTCCTCTGCCTAGAGGTCATTTAAGTGCTTCGTAGTTTCCTCCCCATACAACTGCTGATTGATCAATTAGTTGGGGCTTCAGAGGAAGGATAGTGACCTTTTCCTCGGGTGTACAGACCTGGTATGGTTGGAAGCTCCCAGAATTATGAAGGAGTGTTTTCTCTGTTCCTCCTTCTGTTCTTCCTTCTGTTCCAAGGAGGTAATAGAGCCAAGCGAATTCCATGCTAATAATCCCCATCCATATTCCATGGAGTCCTCGGTTACAGACTGTTGTATTTATATCCACATGACAGGAATGTACTTCTTGCTAGAGATAAAAGATAGCCAACTTTGGCAGAAATTCACCCCTTTGGATACAGCTGAGGAAAATGTTGGTCCATACTCTGTATGCAGACCAGAGTAAATAAGCTCCTTACAGAAAAACATATGCTCTGCAGAATAAAGCAAGTTATGTCTCCTTTTTGTTCCGTTTTCTCCTTTTAATGCAACTTTGCCCATCTCGTAGTATCAGCTAGATGTTCCTTGGTTTGATTCTAGAAAAAGACCCTGTAATCACCCATGCTAACTTATGGCAGGATACAACCTTTTTGGGACCAGGTGCAGGAGCTAAGTACCTGGAGCCCAATAATGAAGTAATGAATCAACTGATATGACTAATGAGCCAACTGAGGATGTGCAATTTCTCCCAGCTGAGGTAGGGCAGGAAGCTGCTGGTCAGTAGGGCTGTGCATTCAGGTTTTAAAACAAGCACCAGCAACAAGAACAACAATAGCCCCTCAGAGCAAGAAGGAGAGAGGAAGGAAAAGGGTGCAGGGGAGAGAATGGGGGAAGAGAAGAGGGAGCCTGGGAAGAGGATACAAGACCATCCTTGACTGAATGAGCCTTTATGATCTTATCATTTTCCAAATGAAATGGCGGGAGCAAGGAGGGGACTCTCTGTACTGGATGGTTCAATTTGTTTGTAGGGTTTTGGGCTATAGTATGTATGTGTGGCAGAACTCTGTTTATCTGTTGTGAACTCATTTGGTTTGGGGTGGGAGAGAGCAGACTTGTTCCAGAGATACTCACTGAGTGGATGATTGCTGTTTTCTTTTTTTTCTTCTTTCAATTTGTACAGCTTCAGAGAGGTTGCTTTAGTGGCAACACCCAGATAAACTGGGCATGTGCTGCTGCCATTTCCCCCTCTCAGCTATTCACTGTTGAGTATAGGGTACCTAGTTTCTAAGTTGGTTTTGAAGGCCCTGAATGGTATAGACCCTGGCTATATTAAGACCTACTCTTGGAACCTCACCTTATTGGCTATCTGCACTCAGATGCCACCTGCTGTTTGGGGATCCCACCATCACGCCTTACGTCAGCAGGTGACTGGGGCTTTGCTGTGGTGGGCCCCTCAGTGTGGAAGTCACTCCCTCCAGATGTTCATCTTAGTTCCTCCCTCCTCACCTTCAAAAAGCACCTGAAAACTTTGTTTTCCAGGAGTTTTTAGAGAATCTACTGCTGGTTCTCCTTTTATGTCCCCCCGCCCCCTTTTACCTTCCTCTTTTTAAATTGTTTTAAATTGATATTATATATAGTGTTATATTGAATTTAAATGTTATAAAGTGATTAGAGTGCCATCTTTTGTAGGGGTGATGTATACAATTATTACCCCATTCCCTATACCTATGTTAGGCTGCTTTCACACCTGCTTCCCCCCCCCCCCCCCCCCCGGGCACATATTCTGGCTGCAGGAGGAAATGCGCAGCCAAGATATGCACAGGGTTCGGCCGGTCTGAAAGCCCCCCTGGCAAAGCCGTGCGTGGGGGGAAGCGGGAGGCTTTCAGACCGACGGCACCCCCCACACACACACACATATCCTGGGTTACACATCGCCTGTGGTTACCCTAAACTGGGGATTAGGGGGGGGATTACTCTTGTGGGGGCCTAAAGCTGCTGCCTGCTCTCTTCTTTCTCTGTTGGTGAATCTAATCTTTACCCCAGTATGAGCTGTAAGAGAAGAGCACACACAATTTTCAGCAGCCAGCACCAGTCATGCTGGTGGCAATGTTGAGGAGTTACACCATGAAGTACACATACAATAATAGCAGCACCATTACAGTCTAAATAAGCATGCTTCGGCTGTGTGACAGAACCTGCAACCCTTAAAATTCCTGTATCCTTTTCAATCAAGTCTCATTTTGTGAAAACGGTGACCTCTCTATATACACACCCTTGCTGTTATGCTGCCATCAGCACTCTGATAGTTGCTACTGTTAGTCATGCCCCCCCCACCACCAGCACAGAGGTTCCTTCTACCTTTGCTCCCAAGCTACTCACATAACACTTGCTAATGTCACCAGCACAACCACCTTAGCACCATCTACCTGTGTTCCATTTACCGTGGCCGAACTACTGCAAGTATGACCACTGCCTCTAGTCCAGTTAAAAAAGTACATGTTATTGTAGCTGCCAGCATTAAATCTAAGATTCCAGGAAATGTTACCTCCAGGGGCTATTCTAGTATATGGGAGCATTTCACCTTACGTCTCGAGGATATTACAACAGCTGCTTTTTCCCACTGCAAAGCAAAAATTAGCTGTGGACAGAAAAAGCATCATCTCTACTTCTGGCTTTCTGAACCATATTAGAAAATGTCTCTGAGATGTTAGCATTTCTCTAGTGTCAGTTAAAGCACAAGGCAAGCAAATTCAGCAAAGCGACCCAGACACTGGGTTAAACAGACGGACAGCAACTCCTGATTTGCCCCCAGATGCCCCTGGGTTTACTGGTCTGTGTGAATGGTGCCCAGCAGATGAGCAAGCACAAAGCAAGCTGGGGCTGCCCATCTGTTGAATGGATGCCAAGCAGCAGCTCTGCACTTGTCCATCTGTTGCTGCATTCAGCACCATATAATCATGGACAGCCGCCTAGAGCATTGCTAGAGTGACCTGCAGCTGTAGGGGGGTGGAGTGTACTGCGCAGGCAGACCACAGCTAGGGGACACCATCGGTTTGTCTGATCTGGCCTCGGGTGGAGCAGGTAAATGGCGGTTATGGGGATGGGCCTATGGAGCAGCTCCAGGCTCCGGCTGGCTCCCTGTCTATCTGAAAGCACCCATTATACCATCTTCCTCTGCTACCTTTACAGCAGAGAATCCAACATAATCAGGCTCCAGTATATCTGTTGCTAGCTCCCAGAGGCAGCCCCCATACACAATAGTACTAAAGTCAAATCTACAGATGTTTGAGAGAATACAATCATTTGTACCCAATCATTAAGTTGCTAAAAATCACCAAGAGAATCAGTGGAATACTGCTAGTCACCAATGATCAGCCCTTTTCTGTTGTTGCAAGATATAGCTTTAAGAGGCCTGCTTCAATGTTTGGAGCTGGATTATAACATTCCCTCATGAGCCACTTTCAGCTACTCTGTGGTACCAGAGTTCTATAATGGGATAAAGGGCAAATTGGCATTCTAGCAAAGGGTTGCATGATTCACTTTATCATCAATGTTGGAACCAGCACCAGAGCAAATCATGCATACACATTGTTGCCAGCACATTGATGTCAGCTGGCACCTGCTTATGAGACTGGTGTTGGTAGTGCCATTTGAGCATGCAGCTTTGCACCTGAGTGTAGAATGGGCCACACTAAGCCAGGTCATCCTTCTAATCCATATTCTAATTGTTAAAATGGAAAAGTGCTAATTCAAAGATGTCCCGGTAGAACTGCAGTCTCTTGCTGAGGCCCTTTGTTCAAAAACTGCACAGTGTTTGCCTCTGTACTAGAAAATAAGACCTATGTGTTTGTCACCATGCTGGGTACTCCTCTAAAATACACTGTGTTGCACAATGGAAGTTAGGAGCTATTATTATTATAAGCTTTTATATAGCGCCAGCGATGTACCTGGCGCTTTACGGAGAATAAAATAGACATGGTCCCTGCCCAAGAGCTTACAAACTAAAGACGGGGGGAGTGGAGACAGGGACAGGGGAAGAGAAGGAGAGACAAGGGATGCAACATTCATGAGGATGCGAGAACTCAGGTACACCTTCTTGGCTTGGTTACAGTAAATTGGGAGTTTGCAGATAACAAGTGGGGGATAATCCTGGGTGGGGATGATTAGTAGGAGTCAGGAAGGGCAGAACGGAAGAGGTGGGTTTTGAGGAGGGACGTGAAGGTGTGGAAGGTGGGGGCAAGGCAGACAAGGGCAGGGAGGGAGTTCCAGGCGTGCGGGGGAGCGAGGGAGAAGGGACGAAGGCAGTTGGGGGAGCAGGGGAGGCATGGGAGGGTGAGGGGAGGGGATGGAAGAGGAGCAGAGTGCTCGAACCAGGGTTCGGAGGGAGATCAGGGTAGAGAGGTAGGGGGGAGCAAGGTTGTGAAGGACTTTGTAGGTGAAGACGAGGAGTTTGTGCAGAATACACTCAGGAAGGGGGAGCCAGTGAAGAGAGGCGAGGAGAGGCTGCACATGGTCAAAGCGATGGGCAAGGTGGATGATCCTGGCAGCAGAGTTTTGAACAGAGATGAGGGAAGAAAGGTGAGAGCGGGGAAGGTTAGCAAGGAGGAGATTACAATAGTTGAGGTGTGAGATGACTAGGGCGTGGATGAGAGTTTTGGCAGAGGAGACAAACAAAAAAGGGCAGATCTTAGCAATGTTGTGGAGGGAGAAGCGGCAGGATTTGGCCACGGAGTCAATGTAGGGTTTGAAGGTGAGGTGCGAGTCGAAGATGAAGCCCAAGCTATGGGCTTGGGGGACAGGGAGGAGGGAGAGAAAGGACTGGGAGGGAAGATCACGAGTTCAGTTTTCGCCATATTCAGTTTGACTTGGCGGTTGGTTGAGACATCCAGGCGGAGATATCGGAGAGATAGTTGATGAGACAAGGGGGAGAGGGAAGGAGGGGAGAAATAGAGTTGAGTGTCGGCAGTGTATAAGTGGTATTGGAAACCATGGAAGGCATGAGTTTGCCTAGGGATTAGGTGTAGATAGAGAAGAGGAGAGGGCCAAGGACAGAGCCTTGGGGAACCCCAACCGAAAGGGGCAGGGAGGAAAAGGGGGAAGAGTTAGGAAGAGATACATTGATGGAGCGGTCAGAAAGGTAGGAGGAGAACCAGTCGAGTACAGAGTCCCAGAATCCCAGGGAGTGAAGCGATTCAAGCAGGAGCAAGTGGTCAACAGTGTTGAAGGCAAGAGAGAGATCAAGGAGGGCAAGAATAGAGTAAAGGCAGTTGGATTTAGCCACAAGAAGATCGTTGGTGATCTTAGCCAGAGCGGTTTCAGTGGAGTGAAGGGGGCGGAAGCCAGATTGGAGAGCATCAAGGGAGGAGTTGATGGAGAGGAGGTCGAGGCAACGGGAGTAGACAACCCATTCAAGGAGCTTGGAAGCAAAAGGGAGGAGTGAGACAGGATGGTAATTAGTAGGGGTGGGAAACCGGTAGAATCCGGTATCCGATAATGCCGGTATCGGGCGTACCGGCATTATCGGATTCGACCCGGTAATCCGGCCCCGGTACCGGATTTCGGGGTACCGGATTTTTTT
>QEPC01006403.1:327063-352291 GCA_003113815.1 Sphenodon punctatus
CTCTATTTTTAAAACAAAAAGCCAGGCTGGGCAGGGTGGGTGGGGGGTGCCCCCCCTTCCACCCGCGCAGCCTGGGAGGGGGAGGGAATTAAATTTCATTGGTTTCAATGGGGACACAGCGCCCCATTGAAACCAATGAAATAAAACCGGTACCAGTTACCGGATTTAATCCGGGAATCCGGTTTTCGTAGAACCGGTAACCGGTAAATCCGGTAACCGGTAATGGGCCCGGGGTCCCACCACTAGTAATTAGAGGGTTCAGAGGGATCCAGAGTGGACTTTTTTAGGATGGGGGAGACAGTGGTGTGTTTAAAGGCAGAGGGGAAGGAGGTGTTATGACGAACCACCTTCTGTCAGTCCAAGATGAAATCAAGGGGATAAGCATAGCATAGACCAGGAGTATAAGAAAAGCATGGTGGGTTGGGGGGGTTAGTACTTGAAGTCTAAATTGGCAGTTTGGGGTCTGTGGCTAAACGGAATACTTTAGTTGAGCAGGGAAATGATGAGGCAGTTTGGATCAGTCAAAGGAAACTCAGTAAAAGGAAACTGGTGCTGTGGCAGTAGCACATATTGCACCACAGTTGACTAAAGTAGCTTTAAAATTTGTGTCTTTAGCATAGTAGGTTGTGGTGTACTAAACCCACACTAATACAGTCTGAAGCTACAACTGGTAGAGATTTGAGTTCATTAAAGTCAATCTACCATTGCTGGGTTATGAGGTGTGATTGACCATCTTCTAATAGATCCATCTTCTATATATACCATTTATATATATATGTACCATATATACCATTTTAAATATATTTAAAATGGTAACAGGCTGCTGAAATTCCAATTATGCAGTTGGTTGAGAGCAGTACATGCACTCTAAAGCAACTCAGCCAATGCAAACAAAACTAAATCCCTGATAAGAGAGCTTTTCTTTGCAAAGTAATTAATTGCACACCTGTGCAAGACAACTCCACACTGCTGCTGGAGGACTTGGATCCATATTATAGTTTATGACTAAGAATGCTAAATCACATGCTGACTGGTCATTCTGAGTAGCTTTTACTCAGAAAACAAAAGATAAACATTCACCGTTCACTTGGGATCTTCTTCCTTTTTGTGGCTTTTCTAGTTCTCCTTATATAACTACAAACAGAAAATATGCTGACAAATGCTGTATCTAAAAAAATTCTTACACAGTTCTCCAGAGTGCTCAGCATTGTGAGACACTAAAGCACAAGACACCCAACCACCTTAATTTGAATGTTCACATTTCTAAAAATGGTTTAGCATAATCTATAAACACCATTGCAAAAAAAATATGTTTTAATTATCACTGACTACGTCAAAAAGTGATAAAAGCAAATGCCATGCATTTTGAGAACACAGTCATAATAACTGATATTAGGGGGCTGGACTAAATAAAGTTCTTCCCATAATAAGAATGGGAAGATAAGAAATTTGGGTAGATTCACAAAACAAACTTTGTGACAAGCTGGAACTTTAAATCAAGGTCTCTTGTACATTTCCCTATACTTTGTAGTTTGCTTGCTATACAAAGGGAAACATTTCAAAAATATATATCTATTAGGGGTGAGAGAAAAAAATGCTGCTGGTAATAACTTTGCATCACATGGCCACTAAACATTGACCCCCTTACTAGAATAACCCAGTATTCTTGTTGAAATGTTGGTTTAGAATGAATATTGGCATTTCAGATTTGAGATACTAGTATTAAATATCTAACCAGCTTTAGAGCTAGGTTGAAACTTATTTTCAAACTGAAATTAGAAAATACTGGCATTTCAATTTCTGAATTTCAACTTTGACATTGTTTCCATATTCAACCAGCTGAACTAAACAGTTTGCCGCTATAATAAAAAATTGTCTCTTACAGCAACACTTATCAAGCAACTGAGAAACTAAACTAGTGAATTCCTAGGATTAATATAGTTACAGTGACAAATGTGTTTGTATATTTCTTCTTCCCTGATTAAATGTGAGTAGCAGATTTGTTTAGTTTCAGAGTTTTCCGTGATTTTTGTACACATATGGCCTGGTCCTTTTGCTATTGATTTTTTCCACAGGGACAATCAAATTAACCCCAAATGAAAGTAGCTTAAGGCCCTTGGGGAGGAAACTATGGGGAGGACTGAGTTAACAAAAGGGAGGTTAACCACTGCTAAAAAGCAGAAGAGCTAAAGGCTAAAAAGGCAAATGCTATTTTGAGTTGCATTAACAGAAGTCTTGTCTGTAAGACAAGAGAAGTGATTGTTCCTCTCTTCTCAGCCCTGGTCAGGCCTCATCTAGAGTCATACATTCAGGGTATTTTCAGATGTGACACCACTGCCCGTGGCCATGCTTACCCCAGCATGGCCACTGGTGGTGGTGTCATGTCTGCTCCTGCCCGCCAGATGTTCACTACGGGCAGGAGCAAAGGTAACCCTGGACCATGACAGGGTTAAACCCGGGTTGTGTACTGGGCTCCCTGCCAGCGCATATCCCGGTTTAAGCCCTGCCAGTGCCGTGGCCCAGGGAAGCCTACCGCAGACCAAGGTAGAGCAGGCTATCATGTCTGATGGCACACTCCACCTAACCCCAGCTGGTGGCCGGAGCAGTTCTGGGAGGGCGCAGCGGCCTCATAGGCCACCACACCTGACCGTCAGGGAGGAGGCGAGGCCGCGCTGAGAAGCACAGGGCCGTGCGGACTCATGTCTGCATATTCCCCATCAGTAGCTTGCTGCATGGGGGGTGCGCGTGCACACGCACGCCAGCGTAGGTTATCTGTGCCCGGCGTAGGTGCATTTTATCATAGGGTGTAGGACTGCACCCACAGTTTGGTGTTTGGTTATGTGTGCCTTGCATGCTTGCATTGGTATTTATTTATTTCAATTTATATGCCACCCTTCCCTGAGGCGCAGGGCAGCTTACAATCCATACAACAACAAAAAACCCACTTACAATAAAAAAACCTACCCCCCCCCCACCAAACCACCTACCCACCCAATCCTCTATCACACCTCTACTCCCAAAACCACCCACCAAACTCCACCCCAATCCCCTATCTGTGCCCACCAAATGCTTTTTCAAATAAAAAAGTCTTACACCACCTCCAGAAGGCTTCCAGGCTCAAATGAACATCTGGTGGAAGGGAGTTCCAAAGCACTGGGGCAGCAACCAAGAATGTCCCCTGCAAGTCCTTGGCAGTTTTCAGACTTGTTACCACCAACGAGGAGTGCGCTGACCTGTTAAATCTCTCCTTTTTCCTCAGGTGCTCAAAGTACCTTGGGAAAATAGAGTTGGGGTATTGACACAGAGGATGCTACACCCTCCTTTCCTTTTCTTTTTAATGTTTAATTAAACATGGGTTTTGTGTTGTGTGTTTGTGCAAACATGCATTCTCCTGCTACAGGTGAGATGTGTGTGGGAGGCTACTCAAGAACGTGGAGCCATCAACATACATTTTTCTTGACAGGTAGTCAGGGACCTGTGCTCACTGAGTGCTGGCTCATGTAACATGGGTCCCTGTATGTAGCAGATAAAGTTTGGTGAAACTGACTAGACTTCCCCTTTTCTTTGGCCAATTTCACCAAGCTTCTAAGGTGTCTGGGCTGGGTTCCCTTCTTTTTGCCTGACAGTTGAAAAGCAAGGAAAAGGGAATCCCACTTGCAGGGGCTTTCACGATCCCAAATGATCAACTACCGGGCAGGGAGCAAAATGTCTAGCCCTTACTGAATCCTTTAAAGCAGAGGTGGAGAACCTGTAGTCCACATCTGGTCCTTGGCCTCCATCACATCCACCACTTACACTCAGTGTGGCCCACTGCCCTTTTTACATGGCCCACAACCAAAAGCCAAGAAAGGGAGAAGCCTCCAGGGAGTTGAGGAGTGCTCCAGACCAGGTCTGTGCCACCACAGAATGCTCCTGGTCTCATCCTGCCCAAATATTCTCTGTGCTGAGGACCAACCCCACTAGAGCCTTCCCAGCACTCTGGGGGCACGGCCTCTTCCTGGAGCACCCCTATGGTACAATCCAGCCCATGGAGCCTTGAGATGGTGTGGATCCAGTCCTGGGTGGGGAATAAGGTAAAATTGACCAGGTTCTCCCTTCCATCTCAACTTCATTCTAAGGAGCAGCAGCAACCACATGACCATCAATAGCGGATGGCATCCCTAATTCCATATCTCAGGTCACTTTTACACATGACAAAAATGGGTTCTTATAAATGCTTGAGATAATAATGGTATAAATGCTGGAGTTTTGTCATGTGTGATTGCACTAGTCCATTTTTATGCAGTGAGATCACGCAGCCTTGTAAGGGCCTTTTTAAACAAGTAGGATTTCTCCCACAATTTAAAATGGTGGCGCTAGAAGTCACCCAAGCGCCATTAGAAACAGCGCCACCGCACGACTACCGGGTGTTTTGAGACGTGGCATAGATAAGACCTCGATTATCGGGGTTTCCAGAACACATCTTCAAAAAGGACGTGGGAGGCTGCGTGCCGCTGATTCCTATAGTGGGCGGCCATTTCTGGCATGTGTAAATGCACCCTGCATGGCTTTTCCTACTGGCACGTTGAAGAACGATCTTCCCTGGCCACTCATCTAAAAGCGGCCTAAGTGTGGTGAACAGCCTGAGGCCAATGGGATGGGATAACCTCTGAAACCTCCCATTAAAAGGTGTTTAAATAGCTGGAAAAAAATCCCTTTTTAATGATAGTATGCAATACACATTGTTGTAGCAGCACAGGTGTTTTTGTTGTTGTGAGAGCTAGCAGTAGGAATACAAAATAAAAACAATTTCTTATTAAAAAAGGATCATGAATTAGTTAAGCAGTATTCTGTTCTTTCCTCTACAGGATCAAATCTGAGACAGTGTGACAATCACCAGGCTTGACTGTACAAATCTTCACCAATCTTAATTCATAGACAGTTTTTACTTTTGTTTGTATAAATAGTTTACATAAAAAGTAAGAAAAAAGTGAGAAGTTGGAACAATACATCTGCTGGATTCAGTAATAATGAGGCTAGCATGCCTGAATAGTCTATGAATTTGAATTTTGCCTCTTTCTGGATACCACTCTTTAGGCATTTGAAATTTTTTCCTGAGCTTTAAGGGCACTATTTAAATATACAAAAAGACTTTTAATGAAATAAGAGTACAAAAATACCTGAATATATATATATATTTTTTTAAAAAGCCTTTGGGCCTCAGTTTTGAAAGAAAAAAAAATGTGCATGTGCTGCAAACAATTACCTCACCCCAGTCCCACTGAGGGTGATTTCAGATGTGACAGGGCGCCCATTGGCCCCGGCATGGAATCACCTTTTGATTCCCCACCGGAATCAGAACAGCCCATCAACAGATGAGCTGGCTAATCCTGGAGGGGAATTGGCGGAGGGGGCGGGGGCTGCTTAGCGCAACGTGCGGCTGCACAGCCCTGCCCTCCCATGCTCCCGAGGCTGCCCGCCCTCCAGGACACAGGCAGACACAGCGGCCAATCAGGCTGCTGCGCCTGATTCCGTCCCGGGGTCTGGACCACGGCCCGGAATCAGTGGCGGTAAGACATTACCGGCTGCCGATTCCAGGCCGTGGTTCAATTAACTATGCTTTTGGAGATGGGACCAGAACCATTCACGAAAGCGTGGTTAATTTCCTCACCACCGGTGGTTCACCGTGGTGAACATCTGGCGGCGAGCAACCACACGTTACATGACCATCCGCCACCACCGGGGATTGTCTGTGGTTGACCGTGATCGCGTAACATCTGAAAACACCCTGAGTGTTAACAAAGGTGACGGTGGCCTGCTTTGGCCCATGAGCCACCAGCATGTTTGTTGCACCACCAGATGTTGGCTCAAGATTGCTCCTGGGTGTCTCAGCAGAGAGCTTGGGCTGTGATCCTGGAGATCTCTGGGATCACAGCCCGGGACTACAGTCTGCCCATCTGGGCCTGAGTAGGCCGCAGAGGGCTATCACATCTGTTTTAGCCTGCTGTGACCCAGCCCAGATCGTGTCCTGACCGCCATAGCTGCCCATCATGGCGGGGGGTGGGGTGCTGGTAGCAACACGGGGTGAGGCTGGGCGACCGCGCTTTCGTGTGTCTCCCTGCCCCTCCCTCTCTGGCTGCTGGCACATTTGTTGTGCCACCCAACCCAATCCAGACCATGTTGGCAGTGGCTTCCCAACTGGGGTAGGGTCGTGGTGGTGGACCCTGTTAACACCCATTGACTTCAATGGGTTTATGTGCACAGAGGTGTATTAAGGTTTGGGGCCATTGCTTCCAAATATTTAGTAGAGTAGTGCATCAGTTTCTCCTTTTCCCCTTTCTATTTTCCCATTGTTAATTAAGCTTAGAAATATTTATTAAAGGCAATAAAGTTCAAAATTAAATGTATCAATGTTTTTGAAAATGAGGTATTTAATACCTAATATTCAGTATTTTATTAGAATTATATAAATCTTGCTTGTTCTTTGTTTATAAGAATTCATTATATAATACAGCTCTAAATACTTGTTCTCATAGAACAGGTATTTAAGACTTTGGGCCTCAGTATTCTATGAGAATACTTGTTCTCATAGAACAAGTATTTAATATTATATTTAATATCCATAGCAAATAAAATGTTAAGAGTAATTTAAGCTAATGTTAAAATACATTTTTGTACCAGTATGCTTCACGTATTTCAGAGGCTAACAGGTAATAATTTTTACAGTAATACCTCTCTTTGTCCTTTCTACTTCACCTGATATCATTCTATTTGTTTGCAGCTGTGACTGAGTACATCTTCATCTTGTAAAGACACTATTCAACATGTATCTGGAGGTCAGTTAAAGATCTAAAAAGCTGTTCTAGAGAGGATGAAAGCAAGACAGAAAGCCTGGTGTGACTTTCTCCAGCCACATGTCTAGCATTTACTAATTAAATCTAGAGTCATGATTAGCAATAAAGCTCATTCCAAGATCCTCACTTAAGCCCATTCCAGTTTAAATTGAAAATGGTGAAAACATTTCTGTTGACTTTAGAGGGAACTATTTTAAACTCTCAGTGATTATCAATGAAATACAGAAATTGTTTTTGTAAAACAGATAAAAGGAAAAAATTCTTTACAAAGAGCAAATATATGGAATTAAGTGCCACAGGAATTAATTTTCATTTTCTTTCACAAATTCTACGTCTACTTACTTAGGAGGCTACTTGCCTCATACCTACTTGACCCTTTGGGTAAAAACGAACATGATGCTGGCCCACCGTGGCCCGCTTAGGCCCACTGTGGCCTGGAACTCATTTGTATGTGAAGTCTCGAGCCACCAGATGTGGGAACACTACTGCCTCCTGGTGTGCAGGCAGCTGGTCTGAGGTGCATCCTTGGGAAAGTTTCTGAGGTTTAGTCCAGGCCAAAGGCCGCCCATGCAGGCCAGCACGGACCAGCACATCTGTTTGGTCCCACTATCCTCACCGTAGGGCAGAGGCTGCCATGGCTGGTTGCCATGGCTGCCCGTCGTGGCAGGGGGAGGGCAGGGCACTATGAGCGGGGCGGGGCCACCTGCTCGCATGTTTGTTGCGGTCCTTTCATCCAAGTTGTGCAGGCGGTGGGACAGCTCTCTCGGCGGCAGGCACGTTTGTTCTCTGCTACTTGTCGACCCAGAGAGTGGCTGCTGCGGTTTTCTGTCCCGGGCCAGGGAGCTGCCCCACCGCCTCAATGTTTGTTTTTTAACCCTTTGTCTAATACTGCACTTATTCATACCCTCTTTCTCCACACTGCTTACAAGTCCATATAATTTTCTAGACACTTCTTTAAAAAAGTTTCTTTTGTTCCTTCTCTCATGCCACCTTCCCCCTTAATATTCATAAAACCCTTCCTTTACTCCTTTAAGTCCAACATTGTTCTATGAAATATTCTGGCTACGCCCCTTTCTGTGTTTGTTCTGGTTTATACTGTTTAAAAATCAATAATGGCTATTGCCCTTGTACTTTAAACTTTGGCAGACACCCTGTTTTCTGAGCACATTTTACTGCCTGTGCAGCACTGTGAATATCTATGACTGTACCAAATTGGAAATAATTTTGTCATTGTGACAAAGTGGGTGGGTGTTTTTTTTTTTTAAAAAACAACATTTTGTGATTATTTTAATAGCATCTGTAGTTGTAACAATATAAAACAGCAGTGGATGAAAGGATATTAAAATGAAATGTATATTTAACATATTATGCATTATATGCAAGGACCAGATAGTGCTTTGTCTCAACTGACTCATAACAACCTTCCCTTATGCAGCAGTATTATTGTACTTCTCTTACCAAATGGCTAAGCTGAAGCATGCAGAGATTACATTCTGATGCTTGATTATAGAAACTCTCTGAAAATACTTGGAACTCGGGAGGGGCATTATGTAAGTGACTTACACAAGGTCATGCAGTGTATCGGCATCAAAACCGAAAAAGAAACCATGACTCCTATGTTACAGATTCCTGATTTAACTATTAGGCAACACTTACACGAATTCCATTTCATCTTCTATACAGGATTGCATAATTGGCAGGATGTAGCATGGAGTTTTATTCTTCCTGTGAAATATTATGTACTGTGGCTACAATTCAAGGCAGAATACTGATGCATACAGTATTAACTCTGACCGTTCTAGTGTTCTTAGTATTTTCCACTTTGTCTCCTAACTGGTCAGTAGTTCTTTCCTTTTAAAAATAGAATTCTGTAATTGTTCTGGATTTTTAGTGCATCTTAAATTCATTTCAGCTAACAAATGTAAAACAAAATTGTTGAACTTCATTTTGCTGAAAATGTCATCCAGATCTGGGAGAGATTTTAGTTTCTTCATGAACTATAAATCGTATTTCCCGGCCAGCCTAATTTCACACCTGATTCTAATAGGTGCTTACCACTGTGTGAAACTTACCCCTACAGATGCAAAAGGTTAATACCCATGTACATTATTCTGTCTCACATAAAATATTTTAACATAATTAAAGACTAGCAATAAATGAAATTTTCTTGTCTTTTTCTATAATAAGAATAAAATATTTATGCGGTTGAAAGGCTGAAATAATTCAATTCTATATCAGTACATTTAACAAATATCTGTTAACTATATGTTGTAGCTATATTTGGCAGGAAGTAGATAATCTTAAATATGCTGAACTTATCAGCTCTTGCCATATATTTTGTTCTGCCTCCATCACCATGAATAACCTGGTATTTGTTCATCTCTCTGGATTTCTAATTACATTATGTTATAACTTTGTAGCCTTCTGATTTAGCTTATGACTATTAGTCTCTAATTTTAGAGTCTGTATGTTTTTCCAACCAACATGTGAAAGAGAAATCTAGTGTGTGCTTATATTTTTGATTGATCAGCCATGAAGATCTCTCTAAGTTATAAATATACATTGACTAATTAGTTAAACAAACTTGCATTTGGTATTTCATGTTACATTATTGTATATAATATTAAAGTGAAAGAGCAACCAAACCATGTTGCTACAGGATCATCCTCCATAACCTTCAACAGGAGAAGAAACCAAGTACTCTCTAGTTTTAAATGTTATTTCTGATGTTTTATATAATAAACTGCATAAAGGTAGTACTCGAATATGTTAAATCAACTGTTTTTGTCAATAAGGCAATATCTGCATATGGAAGGTAAAGCAAAGATATACTGTATAAAGGCAAAATGATTTTTAAAAGACTTTTGTGTTCATTAAGATAATTACTAAGTTAATTATTGAATATTGGCATGGGCCTCTGTCTTTTTGGCTTTTCTGTATAAACAATCTGCACTATAACAAACCATGGAGCTCAATCTTGTATCCGGTAAAACATAAGTCTATATTTTGGAATGATTCACACTTCGGAACTTGGAAAAACCCTAGCAAGCTGCGGGGAAGGAGGCCAGAGGGCAGGGAAGCGGTGGCCGGAGGCCAACACTAGGCCCCTGCTCCCCGTTCTCTGCCCCCTGCTGGCTGGGGAGGGAATAGGTCAGTGGGGGGCAAGGAAAAGGGGCGGGCTAGTGGGTAGCCTAGTGGGGGGTCAGGGATGGGGCGCTTAGGGAGGGTAGGGGACTAGCAGGGGGATTGGGGTGGGTTACTTACTTTCCAGTGGGGTCCCATGCGATGCGTGGCCTCTTCCTGGCTTTTAAGTTTGAAAGTAAAAAAACAAAAACAAAAACCTCACCTAATCATGCACAGAAAGGGTCGAAATGGCCCTTTCTGAGTATGCTCAGCACTTTTCAAAGATGGCGCTGGCATGCTGATGCTGCCAGTGCCATCTTTAAACAGGCTCAGGCCCGTTCTTTTTTTTACTTTCAACCTTACAAGCTGGGAAGAGGCCATGCATCGCATGGGACCCTCCAGGGGTTAAGTAACCCACCCTGACCCTCCTGCTAGCCCCCCCCCCCGAACCCTTTAAGCACCCTACCCCTGACCCCACCCCCAACCATCTCCCTAGCCTCAGAAACTCACAAATATTCTCCAAGGGGCAGCCCGAATACTTGGGACTGTTCCTCAGACCCTGGAGAATACTCACAATTTTTCCAACCCCTATTCGGAACATCCCTAATCTTAATCAAACATGCAATATGATACTGCATATTTCCACATCCAGGTTGGGTATTTAAAGAAAGAAAAGTAGGATTTTCAGTTGTACTTGACATCTACAGTGAAACAGAACATCAGTATAATTTGAAGAAACATCTCAACTCTGCATAATGTTATAATTTACGTTGTTTTTAAACATGACCACCCATTCCCACCCACCCAAGCACCTGTCTGAAGATGGTGTGAGTGGGTGTGTGCTCCTCCGATCCACGCACTGCCCATTCATGCCCATGCAAGGAACACAGGGGGAAAATCCATGATGCTCTGTGCAGAAGCAGGAGTGGGTGGTGCATGGGAAGGGCGCACACCTGTGCCATTGCATTTAAACCCCCACCCACCAGAGGTGTGTGTGCGCTCCACGGGGAGCACACTGACCCACCCCCAGCCATGCCCATTTAAAAATGGCCTTGGTCTCTTCATTCATTGTTCTGAGAGAAGTAACATTTTTGGAACTTTCTTGTAATTGCATTTCTTGCTCATCAGAAAAATCTCCCTGTAACTTCAGCCTTCCTATTTTGTGGCAAGCGCCAGCTAGCTCATCATATAAAATGACAAACTTTATTTTATTCCTGGATTATCCATGAAGATTTGACCCAGTTTTAAAATGAGTACACAATTCCCCTTCTTCTACAAAACACCATGCTTAACTGTATTGTTGCAAAATATCTCAGTCTCTTAAACATGTATAACATCAGGGTACTGTGGACTCTAGTGCCAAACATCTTCCTTTGAAAACAATAATGAAGCTTACAAGATATTATAATATCCAATCACCACTATGTTGGTATCATCAGCTTTGCCCATAACCACCCTTATCAGTCTCTCTGCTGCACAACAACATGAAGTGTCTTGAGGATCTAGAATTGAGAGACAATAATTGTTTGCATTTGCCAAACTAAATTTTCACATGGATCTCAACTCAGAGAGCGGGTGTAGTGGATAAAGTGCTGGTCTTGGGAAGCCAGATTTCAAATCCCTCACTAGCTATGAACTCACTGGGTAGCCCTGGGCAATCACAACCTCTCAGCCTAGAGAGCCAGTGTGGTGGACAAGGTGCTGGACTTGGACCTGAGTCCAAGTCAGGTTCAAATCCTGTCCTAGTCAAGAACTCACTGAGTGGCTTTGGGCAAGTCACAACCTTTTAGCCCAGAGAACCAGTATGGTATAGAAGATAAGGTGTTGGGCTTGCTCCTGGAAAGGCAGGATTCAAATCCTGCCCTAGCCATGAACTCACTGGGTGGCCATAGGCAAGTCTCAGCCTCAGTACCCATCTGTAAAATGTGTGTGTGTGTCTGTCTGTCTTGCCCTGTGTTCCCCTCACCCGTGTCCATCTTAGGCCGTTTTTAGATGAGCGCAGCGGCGCCCACACTTGTTTTCAAAAAAGCCGGCAGCCCGTTCCACACGTGACGCCGCCGCCGAATACGCGCATGTGTGGGCGATGTGCATCCATTTCCGGCCGAGTATGACCAGCCTCAATCGCCGACCCGGTCAGTTCACGCCTGGAAATGGATGCGCATCGCCCGCGCATGCGCGTATTCGGCGGCAGCATCATGTGTGGAACGGGCTGCCGACTTTTTTGAGAAACAAGCGCGGGTGCCGCCGCGCTCGTCTGAAAACGGCCTTAGATTAAGCATGCCAGGCTTCCTGTCTCCAAAATCTGTGACTGTAAAGCGTTGTGTATGCCTAGAAATGCTATAGAAATTATTAGTAATAGCTTTTAGTTTGCTGGCACTACTTTCTGCCCACAGTTAATTGGATCTTTGTTTTTATGAGCACAGTTTCAGACATAAATTGTACTAGTTAGCCATGATTACCAAATTAACTGCTTAATTTATGACATATGACTTACAACACCCTTGTCTTACTAAAGACACACAAACAAAAACAGAGCTAATTGACATAACTAATCTGTGTTTCAAAACCAGATTTTCCTGCCCACACTGACTCCATGTCAAATTGAAGGTTGACATTCATTTCTACTATCATTTAGTCACAATAAAGGATGCCTTAATGTGTTTGGTTAAGACAATATGGCCTTGCTGCCCTTGTGCCATATAACCTTCAACCCACCAATGGTTTGTCTTCCAGCTTGAAATATAAGACCTTGAAACAGGGGTGGAGTAATATGTACACTTACAGTGTGGTTTGAAAAGGGCATTCAGATATTGTATTTAACATGAGCAGTGTTATTGAATAGGACATATCTGGCAACCTATCTAGCAAACACAGTCCAGCTTTTTCAGAGAACACAATCTGGTGTGAATTCTAGTAGAAACAGACTTGCAGGAAATAAAAAAAGAACAAGAGACTGTGATAAACGGTAGGGTAGCTGTATGTTTCATGTTGGCCTTTTAAATGGGGTCGCATTTGAAGTTGTACAAAAAAGTTGTACCCAAAAAAATAATTCATAGAGATTTTTTTTTAGCAAACCTGTACCACTTCATATTTCATGTATTCCTCAAGGATAATGGGGTCAGTTGTGGCCCCCTATTGGAATGAATGGGAGAATGAAAGCACCATATGCCCAGGCTTATGGGGTCATATTTGCCCCAAACACAATGTAGAATTTTGTCTGCCTTCATAATATGCCATTTTATTTATGTACAGAAGAATTTAATTACAAGTGCATTGGGGGTCAATTATAACTCAAGTGGAAAAGTTCAGTAACCAACTTAAAGCAAACTTGTATCTTTAGATTCTTTACATAGCAGTTAACCCTTTCATAGTGTGAAGCTTCACTGATTTTGTTCTTTTCTTGCAAGATTGTGTTAAAAAAAACACTATCCTATTAGGCTGAAGGGGTCAATTCAACACCACCATTAGTTACTATGGCAGCTGGCTATTAAAATGCAGACAAGCTCCTGATCTCCTAATAACTCAGGCTCTTGAAATAGCAACAAGCTGTCTGCCAGTGATTTATCACCCACTTTATCTTTGTTTGCTTATGAGTGGAGAGAACATTGAGGTGTTAACACTTGTTAACAACTAGATGTTATCTCATTTGCATATGAATGTGTGTCTCTGACATGGGGGGGGGCGGGGGGGTGTCATACTAACCCCACAAACTAGGGATGGAAACTTTGGTTTCCAATAGAATTGAAATTGCCTGGAAATGGCCATTTTAATCCAAAATTTTGGATTTTGTCTGTTTCAGGCATTTTGGTTCTTTTACATTGATTTGGTTTCTTTCTTTTCTTTTCTTTTTTGGCACTGTGCCAGTTTAGTGTTTTTTTAATTGAGGCTTGTCTTCTTTAATAAAGAACTCTAGTATCGGTGAGCTCTAGAGCAGGGGGAATCTTACAACCTAACCCCATCCCAGGAAGAGAAATTCCATTCAGTAGTGTCATTCACTCAACATGAGGATCCAGTTCCCTGGACACAGCTCTGTCCCCAGCTGCCTGTGGAATCAGGCCAAGCCCCTGAACCAAAAAGCACTTAAAGATCAAAAGTAAACCTAAATCAAAACACAACCCCACTCCTATAGACCACCATTGCTCGGGTCAAACACATCTGAAAATTGTAGGGCACCACTTGGCTTTTGAATATGGAAGCAGAAAAGGGCCTTTTGTGTTTGTTTTAACCAAACACAAATGCACAGCCCTAGTTGTGGGAGAGGATACATGACTTTGTTTTATGGATCATGCTATTTTCTCATGCCTCGAATATAGGAAGTGTTTTTGTTGATGCAAATAAATATGAATCGTTATCCAGATGGATATACATATTTAGTTAACCACCTTTCCCCAACAAAATGCTCCTTCTTCCAACCCACCCCCAATACATAACGTATTCCTTCAGAAAATGTAACTTAATACCATCTTTAGGAGACAAGTACTGTAAGTGTTACCTTACCATATGAACATTTAAAAAGACAGAAAATGCTTACCAAATTAATTTGTATTGTGCTTTCCCAGTTTTTCTCATTATTTACTCCAGCATTATTAACCAAAATATCCAGTTTTCCAAAGTGTTCTACAGCTTTTTTGAAAGTACCTACAATGAATTAAAGAGAAACATATTTCTTAGTTTTCATAAACTTAGAATATTACAAATATAATGTAATATGAGATACTATACTAGCTCACTATCCTGGTTCTATTTATGGACCAGTTAATTAATGTACCAATATTTACAGCATTTACCTAATTATAAAGTGCATAATATTTCCAGCAGTTAGTCCTTCAGATATTACCAGTGGACAACAATGCTTATGGATTTTAATTAAACAACAATGTTATAACAGCCTTTTATTCATTTAGCACCTTCTGTTCTTTGGGAAACCCGCCACCGTGCTTTAAGTTGGTGAGTGATCAGATCTTTGCTGTAGTGGGCCCCTCAATGGGTGTGTTTTCAAATGAGCTAGCCAATGTGGGGAGGAGAGGTCTGTAGTTGCTGCATTACTCTGCCATGGAGCACCCATGCAGGTGGAGTGCATGGGAAGCAGTCAAATGGGAAGCTCACAGTGTGGCTACCCCAGCCATGGAGGCAACTGCCATGCACCCCCCTAACGTGGACCACGAGGATGGGGGGTGGCAGAGGTAGCACACTAGGCTTGATAAATCTTACAAGCAGGGACCTGTGTTCACTGCATTTCCCCCACTGTTGTCAATGGGGAAAACGTAGTGAACACATGTCCATGCTTATGGTCCAGCAGACTTTTAAGTGCTGTTAACTTTAGTCTGTCTGTTCTCATTGAAGTCAGTAGCAATATTCCTTTTGGCTTCAATGGAAATAGAATCAGGCCAATTCTGAGTAAATTTGAAATTCCATGCTAATTCTACATTAGTTTGGGGAGTGTCAAAAAGTCAAGACCTAGCCCCAGCTATGAACATCTGTTTAGTGTTCACATGAAAAGAAAAACTTGGTAATTATTCTTGAACCAGTGTCACCACTAGTAAAAATGGTGTAAGGTGTCTTTTAAAAAAAAAAAAAAAAAAGGCTGAGACATAATGAAAGAGATTTCACGATGGCATGAGTTCAGCAGCATGAGTTCAGCAGCATGGGCCCAGCATTCCTAAAAAGTATCAGCTGACTGCAGATGTTAACTTATAACAGAACCCTACAAAATGTGGATTCTGTAGCAGGGTCCACAGAGACTGCAGTTGGTTCTGCAATGGGGATGTATAGTCAATGAAAAGGTTGTAGGCTTTATAGGCTTAAGAAGCAGGTGGCTATTATGGGATTTTAAAACCAGATGTTCCAGCTTAAAGTCATGGTGTTACTCTGTAAACAACCAATTTTAAGTTTTTCAGGTAGGCATAACGTAATGATGATAGTTCAGACAAGTGAACTATTGTGTTGTAGCATTTTTGTAAAAAGTCAGTAATTTAAGTTCTGTGGTAAAGGAATGAATAATCAAGTCCCACGACACAAGACCTTGCACTGTTGGTGGAAGGCTCCCTCAGAATAACCAAAAGGTGCAATTAATACAATTTATGAAACTGAAAGAAAACAAAAATGTTCATAACAAGTCTGACACACAACGTTCAGTTGGTAGGTCACTAGCAAAAGTGATAAGTGCCTTAGCGCAACTCATGAACTCTGAACAAATTAATAAAATAATAAAATGTTCACAAAATACCATAAAACGTTAGTTTAACATTTTATAAAAAGTAAATAATGTACAGAATGATGTCAAATGTCAGGAGATCGTGATTGTGGCCTTCAAAAGTTATGCTTTAAAGAGATACGTTTTGCTATTTTTAAAGCAGGATCTCATTTTTGACAGTGAGGGAGATATGCTGCTGTCAGAACCAGTGTTGTAAAATCCCCAATTAACTCAATTGAAACCAATGGAGCTATTTTATTGCAGATTTACATCACTGTAACTCAGAGCAGAAGCTATTGCTTTCATTGGGTGATTTCAGACGTACCGGGCCACCAGGCCCACCACGCTGAACCACGGACCGGGCTTCGTTTCGGATCCTGGTCACGAATCAGGCTGTACGTCCTTTAGACGTGCCGGCTGGATTCCTACAGGGGATTGGGGAGGGGCTGCGCTGCGTGTGGCCGCACAGCCCTGCCCCCCCGTGCTCCCCCAGACACCCGCTGTCCAGGAGATGGGCAGGCGCAGCAGCCGTCCTGTGGTCAGGACCACGATCCAGCCGGGCTGCAGCTAACAGACGTTACCTGCGGCCCATCCCGGTCCATGGCCAATCCAACCACGGTTGGGGCCAGATCCTACCACGATTCTGGACCTCCGGGCAGCCGGAGGTCCGGAATCCTGGCCATTGTGATTCCCACCAGAGATTCACTGAGGTTAACATCTGGTAGGAAACACAACAGACATTACGGGACAAACGGCCAGCACAGGGGATTCACTGTGATTGACCGTGGTCTTGTAACGTCTAAAAATACCCATTATGGGGAATGCCACATTCACGCTGTCCTACAGCTTTGAAAAGAAAGTTCTGTATTTTAAAGTTTTAATATATTCCTCATAAAACAGCCTTATGCTTTCCTACAAAAGTTACAAAACACTCAGCTGAAATGACTTCTTTCTCTCTCTTTGTACTGTGCCAAGTATTGCAGCCAAAGAGAGACACTGGTAATATTCTACTTGAGTCACATTTCCAAGGAATCAGAAGCAGGCTCCCCCCACCCCCCGCAAAAAAAACAACCCCCTTAATTACACAGTCATTGATTTAGTAGCCCAGGCTGTTTCAGGTTGCTACAGCTTAAGAGAGTGCATATGTCTGACAAACTCCCCTCTGTACCTTCGAATTGTTCCTGGTCGGCAACATCACACTGAATGAAGATGGTCCTCTGAGGTTCAAACTGTTAATCCAGGGCAGCTTTGCTTTCCTCGCCTGCCTCTCTATTCAAATCCACAAGAACCACCTGTACCAGAAGCAGACAAGGGGCAATAAACGGGGGTGGAATCCCGGGGGCACTTTTGTAAACACGTGGTGAATACAGAAGGGGAGGGGGGAGCCGAAACGATTCTCTCCAACAGGGGAATTTTGAAAAGTCGCCACCTGAAAGACCCAGGAAAGGAAAAAAAAATCATGGTGGTTTTGGGAAGCGGCCACCAGCTTGGCGGGGAAGGAGAGCAGCGGCAGGTAGCAGCAGCCCGGGGAGGATGGAGCCAGGGAGTGGGCGGGCCAGCTAGTCCCTGCTTGGTGGGGATGGGAAGGCTTTGCTGAGAGAGAGCCACCCGCTGAGGCTGGCAGACGCGCGGGTCGCCACCACGCCGGGGGCGCACGCCCACTTACCTTAGCGCCCTTTTCCAGGAGCATCTGGACGAAGGCTCTGCCTATGCCCTGCGCTGCCCCGGTCACCAGGGCCACTTTGCCATTCACGTGCATGACTGCGGGGCGGGCGGCGCGTGCACTGCTCGGGCTTTGCTGAGCGAGTGAGTGAGGGCTGCCTGCCTGGGCTGCTGGCTCTCCCCGGGGTATTTATAGTAAGTGGCTCCTTTATCTCTCCCAGCCTTGTCTCTTGGAGGAGGAGGAGGAGGAGGCGGAGGCGGGAAGAAAACTGTCAAGCACACAGGCGCTGGGAACCTAACTTGATGTCACCTGCACTAAAGTTCACTCCTTCCCACTCTCTCTCCCTCCCTCCCGCTTCCCTTTCCCACAACGCTGACAGCAGCCATCAGAGCGCCTGGCTGGGGAGGGGATTATCGCTTGTCAAAGCGGTGCTGCTGACGCCTAGATGAGCCCCAGAGATAAAAGGGGCTGCTTGGTAGACTCAGCTCTCCCTCCTCCCCTTCCTTTTTTATAAGCAAACAAAAGTGTGAGCTCTAGGGACAGGTCCTGCTGCTGCTTTCCTTACTCTCTGATTGCATACAAGTTGCGTGAGAACAAGTGAGACTTTTGATAAGGGGTTTTCTTGGCAGATTTTGGACGTTTGGCTTGGCCCAGTGTGTATCAGCAACAAGGGCAAAGAATGGAAACAGGATTCATAGTGAGGTGGGAATGGGCGAGGCTATGGAGTTTGCCCTCAGAACCAGTACATCAGCATTTCCAAATTCTAACGCTTTCTGGGCCTGTCCAGTATAAACACGCTCTCTGTGCCTGATAGCCATTAGCACTGGCCACTGCTCCTGCTTCCTTGAAAGTGTCAGGCCATCAAGATAACATACAAAGTCATTTATAAATAAATTAAATAAATCCAGCATCAGTTAGTTTTCATCTAATGAAATATTATTTTACTTATTTAAATTTATATTCCACCTGATCCCAAAGGCTCAGTATCAGGATAAAATTGAAAACACTAAAATCGCCAACCACCTCCTCCCCTGCCCTTTATAGACACAAATCCTGTCTCTGCCGGCTAAACACCTGGTCAAATACAGTAAAAACATTCTACATCACCTCCAGAAAATGCCCAGACACAGGCTTTGGGAAACCAAAATACTGATATGACTTTATAAATAACCATTTTATTTATATAACTCAGACTCCTTTTTTTCCTCACAGATGAAGGATGTGGCAATAATGAATAAGAAATGATCATTCTAAAACCAAATAAATGTGAATACCAAATAAAATGCTTCAAAGTAGTATCATGGTTCACTTTAAAAACCTACTGAGCCATTTTTTTCTTCTACAGTATTAAGTTGAAGCATTTACGCTGGGTTTAACTTGGCCACTGACATTTTAATTTAGAAGCATCAGTGCTGCATTTATTGTGCTCAAAACCTCTTTCTGATACCATTGGGAGATTTGAATGTAGTGAACATGTGGGCTAAAGTACAATTCATTTTTCACAATTTAAAAGAAAGCTACTTTAGTGATGTGAAATTTAAATAACTATGTAAATGTACATTTCTTATGCATGTAAATAAGGAAATATTCTACTAGTATTTCAGTTTAAATGTTTTAGTTTTTTAAAAAAAATTAAATGTGCTATCAGACTAGCCAAAACAATTAAAGCTTATGTCTGGTTGTTTTTTTTTTAACCAAAAACTATTTAGAAAAATCACTGATAAATCAAGGTGCAGATAATACAATTCTGATTACAAGCAATATATCCAAGAGTTCTCAGAACCTCGGTGCATGCTTAAAAAATTCTGTTGCATGTGAGCTCCCCTACTGTGCATTTTAGGTACTTTTGTGGGCAGATAATACAAGTTAATGTTGGAGATCTTCTGCCAGTTTCTATGATCCTTCAGTCTTGAGAACTGTCCCTGAGTACAGGAGTATTTTTCATAGCAGCAGAGAGCATTGATGTTGAAGCATGCCCTGCTTTCTCTGTGCCTGATGTAATTACAGGACAACTCTTAAAATCCCAGTAGTTGGCACAGTTTTTTAAATAGTACAGTAGTATGGCAGCTAGAAATGAAAACAAAACACAGACACATGAACGCTTCCCATGCCTCACCTCTTCTAGCTTTGGCAATACAATCTATAAGGTGCTTTTTGCTTTATTTGTTTGATTTACAGATATATGTATGGCAGCTTAGGGTGATTTCAGACGTTACGGGCGGCCGGTTCACCACAGTGGATCCCCAGTGGGGGTGAATAAAACAACCACGCCGCGGGGCGAAAAAAAGCCCCAAACAGACGTGACGGGACCAGGACCACAATCGGGAATCGGGCCGACACATCACAGATCGGGGCAGCGCAACAGACGTGACGCCGATCCCCGGCCGTGGTCAAAACACCCAAAAGACACCGGGCAGGGGCAGGACACAGACATGGCCGCCTGAGGGCAAACGAAACCAAAAGGCACACAAGGGAACGCCCACACAAGGGAAACGGGAAGGGAGGGGGGAAGAGGGAGAAGAGGCCAACAGGTACCACACATACACCAGGCGCACACACACAGCGGACCCACAGCACAACACACAGCTTGACGACACGCCCGGGCACACACACACACGCGGGAGCACCCACCCAAGGGAAAGGTTGGGAAGGGGGGCAGAGGTGCCCGGACTAAGCACAAGAAACAATGGGAGCAGGGGTGGGGGACACGGAAGAACGCGGGCACCGCAAAGGGGCAGGGCCAGACACAGGTGGCAGCAACCCCCACCCGCACAGCACCACAGTCCACATAGGCGCCCCCACAGCAACACAGGCAGTCTCGGAAAGGGGGGCCACGACCCCAGGTCCAAGGCACGGTGGGGGCCCGCAAGGCACAGCGAGCCTGGCGGAGACGGTCCACGAGGGGAATGGTGGCCCCACAGTCACAGAGGGGCAGAGGGAGGGCAGCCAGGACAGGCGGAGAGGTGCTCCAGGTCCAACGAAACAACACACACACCCCGGGGAAGCACCAGGTCCCAGTCCAGGGGGGCTGAACCCCCAGGTCACACAGGCACCCAAGAAGGGGGGGGCCCGCAGCAGGTGGCAGCGCTGGCGAATGCGGACAGGTAGCTGGACACGGGCGGGTCGGACAGGCCACCAAGGCACTCAGAAGGGCAACCGGGGGGGCGGAGGGGGCCCAGGGGCAGCAGCACCCCAGGAAGCAGGCAGGTGCACAGCACGGCAGAGACATCAGGGTGGCAGCAGCCAGCGGGGACCGCCCCCCCGGACCAGGGAGGGGGCCCACACGGGGGCATGACACCGGGGGGGCCGGAAGGAGTACAGGAAGTCACAGGCTGCCACTGGGGGCCACAGCGGGCCCAGGGCCCGGGTGCCCTGCCCGGTGAACCAGGTGGGGCCAATCGAGCAAGCCCCGGCGGTACCCCAGCATGGACATGTGGTGAGCAAGCAGGTAGTATGCCTCGAAGGCATCATGCATGGAGAGAGCCAGTTGGACATCCACACGGGCCCCACACCCCCAACAGGGCCGACATCTCCACCGCAGAAGGCTCCAGCACACAGCAGGCAGCAGAAGGGGGCCAATGAAGATGTCCCAGCTCCAGCGCTGGTGGTACACCGCCCCACGGGTGCGCTGGTACCCACGCGCCCCGTGAACACAGGAAAAGTACGACACGGCCAAGGCAGGGCCACCCTCAGCAAGGCACTCGGTGAAGGCACCCAGACCGCACACCACCAGCGCAGACACGGTCTCTGGCCCGGTCCAGGGCACATGAGAGCACCGCTTGTCCGGGATGCGCCCCTCAGGGAAGCGAACCAGGCCCAGGGCCTCCGTATGCAGCCGGCAATCACGAGCGCTTGCCTCGTAGCCGAAGTAACGGAGACCAGAGCTTAAGCTATTGAAGGCACCCGCACGGCTGACAGGGGTGCCCAGGAGCAGCTGCACGGCCGGGGTATGCCACAAGTCACACAGAGACATGGTCTCGTGGAAGGTCCAGATATGGGGGGCCCCATGGGGGCCGGGGAGCCGGAGCCCCGCAGATGGGCAGCCAGCCATCGTCCGGCATGACAGGGAGTAGAACACAGGGCCACGGCGGCAAAAACACCCTCCAGGGCTGGGAGCGGCACTGAGGGGTCCCAAGTACAGGGAATGTGGGCACAAACCGCAACATTGTCGCACAACAGAGCGAGGCGTGGGACGCGGACCCAGCACAGCTGAACAACAAAACAGCAAGCTCCCTGTCCAGCTAATCGCACCTTCAAGGCCATCCTGCAGCAAACAGTTGGGGGAAGAGGGGCTGGGCTGGCGGTGGAGAGGGCTGATGGAATGCAGCTGGCCGGAGAGTGCGCAGAACCGTGCGCCCGTGCAGGAGGGAGGCCAGGTGCCCCCAATTGCACGCACGCATACCCCGGCGCCCCCTGGGGAGGGCCAAGCCCGCCCAGGGGCCCGCCCCCCAGTTAGCCCTGCCTTCAGAGGCCCTGTAAAGCAGCTCAGCCCCCTCCTTTGGCCCCACCACCATGGAGCATGACAGGGCTGCGGCCTACTGGATGTTCCTCATGCTCTCAGTCAAGTGGTTCCGTGACCACACCGAGCAGCTGCGCCTCCTGACTGTGGAGGTGCAACTGGCCGCCCGGCTGCGGGTTGCCCTGGCCGAGGCAGCCACATGGGGCCTGCGGGCCCACCACGGGCACAGGAGAGCCCGAGTGCGGCTCAGGGCCCAGCGACTCTCCGGGGCGGATTGGCAGGCTGTGAGCCGGAGCCAGCCCCAGCCCGCACTGCTCCGTTGGGCTGCCAGGCACCTCCTCTGGGCAAGGGAGACCCTGCGCAGGGCAGCCCTGCTTGCTATGCCCATAGCCAGAACCCTATGGGTCGCTGATCGCTCACAGGCGTAGTGGGCGAGGGCGCTGGCCCACTGGGATGAGCCAGACTGGAGGGCCCACATCAGGATGAGCAAGAGCACCCTGCTCCGCCTAGCGGAGCTCCTCACTCTCTGGCTGGAGCGGCAGCACACCTCCATGCAGGACCCCATCCCCATGGTCCAGCGGGTGGCCATAGGGGTCTGGGCCCTCGCTACCCCCGACTCTTGCAGGTCCGTGTCCCAGCACTTCGGGGTGGGGGTCAGCACCGCCGCCTGCATCGTGCAGGATGTGTGCGAGGTGGTGGAGGGCGTGCTCCTGGACAGAACGATCCAGCTACTGGACCAGGGGCCGGTGATGGCGGGGTTCGTGGCCGGAGGCTTCCCCAACTGCATTGGAGCCGTGGACGGCACCCACATCGAGATCCTCCGCCCGGCCGCCGGGGAGGCCCTGGAGTACGTGAACCGGCATGGTTACTACTCCATGCACCTGCAGGGGGTGGTGGATCACCGGGGCCGGTTCATCGACATCTACACGGGCAACTCCGGCCGCAGTCACGATGCCAGGATCATGACCACCTCCCCCTTCTATGCCCGGTTGTTCCGGGGGGACTTTGCAGACATGGGCATGAGGTGGATCGAGGGCATCCCGATGCCCCCCTGTATCCTGGGGGACCCTGCCTACCCCCTCACCCGCTGGTTGATGGTGTACCCTGTACCGAGGACCCCCGCGGAGGTGTTATACAATACCCGCCTGTGTTCCAGCCGGACCGTGGTGGAGCGTGCCTTCGGGGCCCTCAAGCAGCGCTGGAGGAGTGTAGCCGGGCGGCTGGATTACACCGTCACGACCTTGCCGCTGGTGATCGGTGCCTGCTGCGTGCTGCACAATATCTGCGAAACAGAGGGGGCGGCCCTGGAGTACCCGGAGCCCCACTGGCCCCCCAGTCCCGTGCTCCTTTATGTGAACGCAGAGAACCTAAGGCAGTACCGTTACGCCAAACGGATCCGGAATGCCCTGGCGAGCCATATCGCCTGGGGGGCCCAGTTGTGAGGGATGCCTCCCCCTGCCGGGGGCCCCACCTGCTGATCCGTGGGCATGCCCCTGCATGCTGGCCCCCGCCTGGGTCCCGCACAAATGGGAGCCAGAGCCGAGCTTGTGACTGCTGCCTTTATTTACCCCATGTGCGCATAATCACCCGGTCCCGCACCCCAGTGTCGCCCTGTCCCCTACAGTTCCCCCCATCAAGTCGGCCTCCCCCTGCCCCCCTTCCCCCCTCCCCCCCTCACCTCCTTGGCTGTCCCCGTGGGTGCCCACTTGGTCCCACGGAGCTCTGCGAGCTCTCTTCCCCCCCGCTGTCTGTGTGCCCTGCAGTGTCCTGAGCCGCCTCCAGGTCCACCAGGGGGGCGGGCAGTGGTGGGGAGAGGGTGGCCGGGGCCCTGGACGGCCCCCCGGGGGGCTGCACCCTCTGGAGCACCGGGAGCACCGGGAGGCGGAGGCGCGGCCCCTGTGGGCGTGGGGTCGGTGGGGTCGGCTGGGGGGGCGGGGCCATGACATATGCGCACATCATGCCGGCGTGCAGGAGCAGGGAGGTCCCAATGTCGTGGGACCTGTCCATCTTTAGGACGTGCTCCCGCACCATGGCATGAATGTCCTGCCTGAGGCCCCCGAGCAGCTCCTCCTGCCTGCTGTGGTCCCAGCGCTCCCGGCACTGCTCCAGGCGCAACTCAGCCTGGAGCCTCTGGTCCCTCGCCTCGGCCCGCTCCAGGGACCGCTCGATGGCCGCCTCCATGCGGGCCACGGCCTCGATCATCCTCTCCCCCTGTTCCACAGCGTTCTGCATGATCTCCTGTGCCTGTTCCTCCCTCCGCCTGCGGACCCGTGCCCGGTACTCCCGCATGCGTTACGCTGGGGGCATGGGCCCTGGAGACGCTGGCTGCCGGGGTTGCCCTGTGGGAATGACAGGGTGAGTGCAAGCCTGCCCCTGTCCCCTGCCCATGATGGGGCACGGGCCCCCCGGACCCCCACGCTTCTCTCCCTGCCCCTCCCCACCCCCGGACCCTGGCCCCTCCCATCCCCCCTGCCCACCTGGGGACCCCCTCCCTGCACCCCACGGTGCCCTCCGTCTCGCCCCGGCTGCCTCACCTGCTTCCTGCACCTGCTAGCTGGGCTCTTCGGCAGCTGCCGGCTCTGTCTCCTGGGTCCATTCCCGGGTGTTCCATGTCCTGCGGGCAAGGGAGGGGGCTGTGGGTGTTGGGGTGGGCGGTTGGGGGACCTGGGACCGGGCCCCGTCCTGCCTTGCTGGGGGGTGCTGGGGCACAGGCTGTGGCGGCCCCTGGCCCCTCCAAACACCCCCTGGCCCATGCCCCACTGGTCAGGGACCCCCCCTCTGCGGGTCGGGCGCTTACCCTCGATGTCGGTCGTGGATCCCTCGGAGGCTGGCCCCTCGATGTGGGAGTGCTCCTCCAGGGACCACTGGCTGAGGGTGGTGACGGTGCCAGCCTCCAACTCTGCAGGGCCGGCCCGGGGTTGGGTACTCTCGGGGCTGCTGCCAGGGGGGGGCCCTGC
>QEPC01006403.1:352922-378412 GCA_003113815.1 Sphenodon punctatus
CCGGCGCCGCCTCCACCCGCGCAGGGCCGGTGTCCTCCGGAGTTTCGGCTGCCTGGGCTGTTTTGCAGGTCTGTGGGGACAGTCAGAGGGGCATGTTGGGTTAGGTGTGGGCGGGGCCCCCTCGCAGGCCTCCCCTGCCCCCCGCCTCCCTCCCGGTCACCCGGGCATGCCCCAGGGAGCCCCCGTGCCCCCTGTTCCCCTCCGCTCCATTGCCCTTATCCATTTCCTGGGTGCCTCCTCCGGCCCCGTTCCAGCTGCTGTCCCCAGGGCGTTGCGTGCCGCCTGCTGCTGGGGGTGTTGTTCCTGGGCCGGCTGCATGGTCAGCACGACCCCCATGTCCCCCTCCTCCTCCACCTGTGCTCCCTCCACCTCCACCCCTGCCCCTGCCTCCTCCTCCACCTCCTCCTCCACCACCACCACCACCGTCGCTCTGTTGCCCGCCGCTCTCTTCTGCCTCCCTCCTCGCTCCATCCCGCCACGCTTGCCTGTTGCTGATTTCCCTTTAAATCTCCCGCCGGTGGCTGTGTTGTTGCTGGTTGCCCGGCAGCGATGCTGCGTGCATTGTCCACGGCTGGGGCTCGTTCCCTTTGTCCCCGGGTGGGGATTGGCGTCCAGACATTACTTTTTGTTGGTTCCCGGTGGGGATCTGTTTGACCACGCTTCCCAGGATATTCCCCCGGCTTGGCCGGGAAGCATGGTTGAAATTGACCCCATGTGGATATTGAGCGTGGTGAACATCTGGTGTGCGCCGGACAGACGTTCCGGGCTCTTTGGCCCCGCCACGGAATTGAGCGTGGTTCACTGGTTGAGCGTGATCTCATAACATCTGAAAATACCCTTAATCTGCTAATTTAGACAATGTGTTTTTGTTGTGAGTATTCCATATATTTCAAGGTGCAGATTACATCAGGACTTCTTAAGGGAGTTTTACTATGTTGTTCAGCTAAAACCACACTGTCTACCAGAGCAGCTAATTTCTTTTGGGTCACAGAGATTGTAGCATAACAACATCCTATCAGGCTCAGGGTGATTTCAGAAGTGATGTGGTGAATGTCCACCACAGTCAACCTCAGTCAAATGCGGGCGGTGGTGAAAGCGCCATGCATGTCTGTTTGCTCACATCCAGATGTTCACCACAGTCAAACACGGCCCGGGGTGAAGCTAACCATACTTCGTGAGGTCGGGGCAGGAGGAGGTCCAGAAGTGTGGTGAATGATCACCATGGCAGGGGTGAATGAAAAGTAACTTCTGAACAGAAACCCGCAGCCACGGTGGAAGAAATTGAACCCAGCCGCGGTGCATTCTGGGGCTCGAACCACGTCTGCACTGCATGTCTGTTGTGTTCCCCTGGCCCATGTTCTCTCTGATTGCCCCCGGGCAGTGGTCATGATCCTGTCACTTCTGTTGGGGCCGCATGTGTCACCACAGCCCGCGGTGAATCCATTCACACTGGGGTGGGATTCACTGTGGTGAATTGGAACGCTTCATTTCTGAAATCACCCTCAGTAAGGAAGCTCACAGATAAATTACACCTATCATTTTTGGTGTTTATATGGATATAAAATCTTTGCCTATTATTACTTATTACCAATAGGCTCCACCTTCTACTTATCACCCCTTTCTGAGATTACTGCTAGCAGGGCTCTTGGAAATGTTTTGTTAAAATTGTGCCAGCCATATGAAGGGAAGTTTGGTATACTTCCAAATTACTGCTTGGTTCTGAAGAAGAAAAACTTTGAAAACTATGAACAAAGAATATTTTTGTTCAGCTTTTGGCTTTCATGAGTATGGGCTTCCCTAATTGCTATTTCAGCTTTTAATAAAAAGAATTCTCCTCATCCATACATCACACATTAGTGTGAACTTTTCCTCCCTCCTTTTCTTTCTTCACACCCTGTCTTTTTGATATAATTGGTAAACATAACTTCATCTATCGCTTCAGTTGTGATTAGCAGATTTCTCTCTCCAACCTAGACCTGTCTCCTATATGAACAAAATCTTGGCTTTTAAAAAAAACAAACAAACAGATCTTCATAGTTGCCTATCTAAAAATCAAGGTTAACATAGCCAAAACATAACTCTGAATGTTTCAATATGCTGAATGCACATTGAATTGAAAAAATGAAGCGGGGAAAAAAATGTTTGGATCAGTGGGTAAAAACAGAAGTAATGGCTGCATGGTGGCAACCCAGCCCAGCTTGGGTCAAGAAGCTGTGGTGGACATGGTCCAGGTCAGATCGGGCTGCAGAACAGGCATGCCTGTGGCTAGGGTAGCAGGCCTGGGGCGGACAGGAATAACCACCAATATGCAGCCTGCTGGCCCTATCCCTGCACTGCACCTGACGTCCCACCCCCCACTGTGACCCCCCACTATGACAGGTAGCCATAGTGGCCAATGATGGCCAGTCATGGTGAACCCAACCCAGGCTGTGTCTGCTGGCAGGCTGTGGCCCACTTTGGCCTTAGCCTGGGCTGTGAATTTGTAGGTTTCCTGAGGTCAGAGCCAAGGCTGGCCACTGACATAGCTCGGGTCAACTCCAAACCATCTTCTGGTGGTGCCTGCATAGACACGCGGGTGAAGTCCAGGCCGAAGCGGCCACTGTCATGCTTGATTTTACCCAACGTGATCAGGACCGGCCTTACCTTGGGGTGGTTCGGCCACTCCTGGGGGGCCTCCAGCTCCTGACCACTGTGTCTGTCTCAGCCAGGGAGTGAGGGAGAGGCAGATGCCCTGTCTCTCCCTCACTGCCTGGTCACCTCTGCTGCCTGTCTCGGCCAGGGAATGAGGGAGAGGTGGGGCCTCTGCTTCTTTCTCACTCTCTGGCCAAGTCCGAAACAGACAGTGGAGGGGGCCAGGGAATGAGAGAGAGGCACAGGTCTCACCTGTCCCTCTCTCCCTGCCAACCTCTGGTGGTGGTGGGCGTGGTGGCAGATTCAATCTGCTGCTGCAGCGCCCAGCCCAACCCAGGGAGCTGGTAAGCAGACCAAGCACGGGGCCCAGGCACGTGGTGGTGGCAGTGGATCGGATAAGTGCCCTGAAAAATTGCTGGGTTTGGGGACGGGTGGAGGGAAGTGCCCCCTCCGCCTGTCCCCAAGCCCAGACCCGGGTAGCACCCTCAGAGTGAGCTGGGGAACGCCCCCTGAGCCGGGGAGCACCATTAGGCCCACTGGCCGGTGGCAGCAAAGCTGCTGGCGGGAGAATGGGACCCTACATTTCTACCTCGCACTGGGCCCCACAATTGCTAAGGCCAGGCCTGAATGTGATGGAATGTGGAGAAAGGAGATGCTTGGCAATGAAAAGATGCAAGGGAACACAGTTGAAGGCACTAAGAGAAAATGATATTCGGCACTGTGGATGTTTTTTATGTCCTGCTTTGCAGTGCTAGGAGGAAGGCTGAATGGTGTGGCCTGATAAGTATCAACATCTAAAAAGACTGTTATTACTGGTAATTATAAATCTGTTTGAACTAAAGGTTCAGCTTAATTGTTTGGGATTGTCTCAAAACAGTCAGCCAAAGTATTTAATTATGAAAACATTATAGAAACATTTTAATACCTTTTAATACCTCTTAGGTTTCTCATGGCAACTCTTTATGGTAGCTGTGTGCTTAATTCACATATATAATGAATTTGGAAACCAAATATTAGTCTATGTGCCAGAGGACAATGTCACAGATGAAGATATTTATTTTTGGCTGCAATACTCAAACCACTTATTCCAGAGTAGACCCATTTACTTCAGTCAAACTATTCCAGAGTAAGTGAACTGTAGCCTTTGTGTGTGCATATAGTTCTATATGTAAATCTATAGATTTATAAATACATTCTTTGTTTGTATCAATTTTATCATTAAACTTGTCAGCGGCATACGCCGCCGGCATGAGCGCAGGGCCCCCACGCACCCCCACAACCCCCAGAGCGGCCCAGTACTGGGCAGGAGCAACAAGCACCCCAAAGTCCCCCGCCGGCTGCAAGAACAGAACCTCATCCTGGAGACACTCCCCCAGCCAGGCACCACTGACGAGGGCCTTCCCCAACACCACCAGAAGCTCTGCTGCCACCTCCACAAACCACGGCGACGAGGCATGGGGCTGTAGCCATGCCCCCGGTAGGAACTAGCCAGGTAGGGCAGGCCCCGGCCCCACAGGACATGCCCCCTCCGCCGCCGCTGACATCGGCGGCGGAATCACAATTGGAGGCCACGCCCCCTGCAGGGAGACAGCCTGTGGGGATTCCCCCGCCCCCGCAGCACCGCTCAGAGCGGCTACGAGCCCGCACAAGAGCTGGGCAGAGGGAATAAAAACCAGCGCCGCCTGGGGAACGGTGCTGGTGATTAATAGAAACCGGCCCCTTGTGTGCAGCATGCGTGTGGACTTGAGAAGTGAATCATACTTGAAGTTTGCCCGTGTGTGTGTGGACCTTCCCCGGAGACCTTCGTGAAAACCCCCGTGAGAGTGAGTCAGCGAAAGCAACGTGTGTGTAAGTGAGTGCCCTCCCTTCCCCCTTACCTGGACTCCTTGCTTCCGGAGGTGAGTGCCCTGCGTCCCTGTCCCTTCCCCCCTCCCAGGGCCCCGCACTCCCCTAGGGTGAAACCCCCCACTCCTCGCCCCTATTGTGTTGGATTAAGTGTGACGAGAGAGTGTGGGGCAGCCTTGGGTTCGTGGTCAGCAGCGCCCTATGATGATAGGGGCTCGTTCTCTTTAATTAGAGGTGAGAGCCCACACACTATCCTGACGGGCATTCCGCCATCGATCGCTCCTTGCTCTGACCTCGACACCCTGTGGCAGTGTGCGCATGTTTGGAACCCCTTCCCTACCCCGGTAACAAAACTATGGAATGTGACTTTAACTCACAGTGATTCTATTAGTAATGGAGACGTGAAGGTAGACCAAGATAGACCACTTTTCTAATTTGCTATGGTAATACCTGGATTTACATGTCCTGTTAAAATGGAGCATTTATAAAAAGATGTCATCATAAGAACACTAATGAGGGAAATTTTACATTTATACCCTAGAGTTACAGAAAAAGACTGAACGTTGCGAAATCCAAGCTCGTTCTGGTCTACATAGGAGTAATTCTTAGGACAAACTATTTACAAACATCAATTTGAAATTAATGCACATCTTTAGGGTGATAGTATTGCTTTTATGCGGCTGAACATATTGAAAGCTAGAGGTGATGGAAATCCATGTTGCAGCAGGTGCCATAAGTATTGTTAGCTTGAGATTACATGCTTCAGCAGCCGGTGTCCCGAGTCAAGCATGAAGAGACCCATCTGGTCCTGTGGAGCCCAGGTTGAATTGAACTCTGTCTGCCTGATCCCCTGGGTCTTGGTCAAGCTTGGCTCTCCATCAGCAGGACACCTCATTCCTTATGAAGTGTTGTGACATCATGGCACCCTGTGGGAGGTTTGGCTATGTTTGAAAGGGGAAGGAGAGTGCATTAGTCCTACTTCTTTTTGGCACACGCTGACCATGATGATTCATGGTGGTTGGTACAGAGCCTCCCAGTCACATCTAGCCCAAGCATGATTGAGGTCAGCTACATCAGCCTCAGGCTGGATCCAATGCAAATTTCTGCCCCAGGCAGGGTTCTGAACTTCACCACATTTTGAAAGGGTGCAATGCTGTACCCAGCAGCGAGTGTAAGATCTATTAGTTGTTGTAGTAGGTCACAAAATTACAGCTCCACCCATCCATACCCAGTTCCATAAGGCTAATACTACCTGCTGTTTTAGCTAGAAGCATTGGGTGTTAACAAATGTGACGATGGCCTGCTTAGGCCTGCTGAGACATGCTGAGGTCTGCAGGCCACAGGCACTTTTGTTGTTGTGCCACCAGATGTTGGTCTGGGATTGCTCCTGAGCATGTCAGTAGCAAGCCCAGGCTGTGGTCCGAGAAACAGTGGAATAAATTGTCTAGGGTGGTGGTGGGCTCTCCTCCACTGCAGATTTTCAAACAGAGGCTGGATAGCCATCTGTCAGGGATGCTGTAGCTGTGGAATTCCTGCACTAAGCAGTGGTTTGGACTAGATGACCTGTGAGGTACCTTCCAACTCTATGATTCTATGATACCTCTGGAATCACAGCCCAGGCTACAGTACACCCAACCAGACTGGAACAGGCTACAGTGGGCTACTCACATGTGGTGTAGCCCCCCATGGCCTGGTCTGGATGGGATCCACCATGGCCAACCGCCATGGTGGCCATCATAGGTTGCCATGACTGCCCATCATGGCGGGTGGGTGGGTGCAGTACAGGGGTGGGGTGTGTGCGACTCCCCACCCTCCCTGGCAGCCCGGCTGTGGGAACATTTGTTCTGTGGCTGGACCCAATCGGCACTTTATTGGTGGCATGTTCCCAAGTCAGGTCAGGTCGGGCCACCTCCTTCCCGGCATCATGTGTGACAACACCAGATGTCTCAGTCCCAAAAGTATATCTTGCCCATAAGCCTCTCTTCAGTATTGCTCTTAATCAGGCTTAACATTTGAATGTCTTAAAACCTAATTTTCCACACGCACACAACACCCATAATATTCTTAAAAGAGATTCATCTGGGAGGCACTCCCAAATCTGTTAAACATGGGAATGGTGGGATCTCGAGATTTTCCCCAAGGAAAAGCAGCATCCACCACCTTGTGTTGAAATTCATGCATAATTACCAGAATTGTAAGCATCTTTCCAAGGATAATTGTCCAAATAGCCTAGGGAGAAGTACCGGGTCATGCTACTCGAGGGCATGGCAAGGGTTTTAGTAATTTTTCAACAATTAAATACTATTCTAACCACTTATATGGTTATCACTTGTGTGAGGGTTATCCCAATTATGCACATGCAACAGTTAAGGCTGAAACTTTATGTTGACCAAAGTTCATAGAGGAGCTACAATTAAAATGCAGGGAATCCCTTGTTTTGAGTCCTGCATTTGCTAAAATGCACATTGGCTCTCATGATACTAAGTTGAGCTTTGTGACTTACTAGCTTGTCAGCAAATGAGAGTTGCTGGCTGGGAGGGAATTTATCAGTGACCGCCTGGATGACTGTTCTACCCACAGCTATAAGCTTATCTGGGGCCTTTCCAGAAATAGAGAGACTGTATTTGTGGTTTTCTTTCCTCTGATCCTAAAGTCCCCCTGTGGCTGTTTTTGAGGGTACTGTTAATTATAATCCTTAAGCAAAAGAGTGAAAGCATTCAGTTTCGGCAATTGGATTATATTTGTTTTCATTTTCAAGGACAACGGTTACAGTAACACAAAAGCATGTGATTACTGAGGGAACATTTCATCTTAAAGGTTGTGTGAAAGTCATTTTTTATGGTAACATCCTCTTTGTTCTAAGATACATGAAAGAAGAGGATTTTAAAAACGACCTTCCAGAAGGCTTGATTTTAGGTGGAATAATGATGGACTCCTATCATGCTTTCAGGGTTCATCTGGGGAAGAGAGAAAGGGAAGACAATCTCTCTACAGTCATATATCTCCTGTGGCTCATGGAGAAAGTTTTCCAGGCTGGAATCTCACTGACTGACTTCTTCCTATAAACCTCACCCTTTGTCCTTCCCCTTTCCCCTTATTTTTTATATATGCCTGGTGCTGAACAGTCATGACTAGAGACATGTTTTCCCAAGGGGTTTACAATCTAGGATGGACCAAGGTGGGGAAAGGAGAGGGGGAAGGAAAACATAGGGAGAGATGGTGATACATTCATGAAGTTGAGAACCACCAGGTATATGTGCTTGGTTTAGTTACAAGGGGAAGAGGATAAGACAGTATAAAGAGAAGCATCAGTGAACAGTTTGTGGCGGTGGAGAGTTAGGGGAAGACTGATGGAAGAGGTAGGTTTATAAGAGGGATCCACAGGTTGGGAGGGGTGTGTGTGTGTGTGTGTTCATTCAAGGAGCGAGTTGCAGGTGTAGGGGCAGCACAGGTCGAAGGAGCAAAGATGTTTTAGGGAACCAGGAGACTGGAATGAGGCGTGGATGAGGGTAGTGGCAGGCGAAGAGCAAAATTCCCAGTTGGGAATGTAGCAGGAAATAAGGCCAAAAGGATAGAGTTGAGCATGAGCATGAAGAACTTTGGAGGTGAGGACAAGAAGTT
This sequence comes from Sphenodon punctatus, assembly GCA_003113815.1. Lineage (NCBI taxonomy): Eukaryota > Metazoa > Chordata > Lepidosauria > Sphenodontia > Sphenodontidae > Sphenodon > Sphenodon punctatus. The sequence goes on from QEPC01006403.1 coordinate 361,020, forward strand.
TATGCTGGATTTGAATGGAGAGTGATAGAGAGCTAGTGAAGGGAGCAAAAGGGGGCTTGAGCATGATCAGAGTGGTAGGTGAGGTGGATGACTGACATGGCAGTGGAGTGTTGAACAGGAGTGAAAACCTCAAGGTAAGTGCAGGGAAGGCTAGTAAGAAGGTTGCAGTAATCAAGGTGAGAGATGACCAGAGCATGGAATAGAGTTTTGGGAGTGGGATCAGTACGGACGGACTAGATTTTAATGATGGCATGTAGGAAGAAGCCACAGGCCTTAGCAACAGAGTGAATATAAGGAATTAAAGATGAATTTCAGGCTACTTGCCTGGGAACGCAGTGGATGTCAGTCATATTCTAAATAAGCTAACAGAGGTGACACAAGTACACAGTAAGGACAAGTACACAGTAAAGTACACACACTCTTAGCAGAGCTCCCCTATCACTCTTACCCAGCCACGTTGGGTGTTTTTAGACAAGCGCCTCCACGCCCATCATCCAAGCATCATGCGTGTTGCAGGGCTGCATAGGGCAACAATGCAGCCCTGCAACATTCGTAATGGGTGGGGAAGTACTTGTCTAAAAACACCCATTGTCAGTGCTGCTGTAAAAGTCTAACAAACGATGGTTGGACTAGTGAGAAACATGCAATGTCCTCCTCTAGTAGCTGAATTGAAAAGGGGAATCAGCAGCTGCTCCTGTAGCTCAAGTGATGGAGATTTAAAAAGGAAGTTAAAATTCATATGTTGAGGCCTGCTTTATACAAATGTGTGAATTCTTTCATTTTTTTAAGTTTGCTTTTTTGTTTCTTATTTTTTTTTTAGATCAGTCTCAGTCAGGGTAATAGACTCTTATGTAACATTGGGCTATCAGAGAATTCCCACAGCAGAGAAATCATTCAAGTGCCCAGAGTGTAACCTTAATAGACAGTAGGGAAACCAGTCAGGAGTGAAACCTTAAAAATATCTTTATTTATTTATTATTAATTATTATTATTAATTATTATCATTATTATTATTATTATTAATAATAATAATAATAATAATAAAAGCATTTGTATAGCGCCATCAGTGTACCTGTCGCTTTACATAGCAATGAGATAAACGCGGTCCCTGCCTACGGCTTACAATCTAATAGACTAGTACGGGGGAGACAGGGATGGGGACATATGGAAAGACAAGGGATAAAAACATTCAAGTGGATGCAGAGTCTCTGGTGCACGTGCTTGGCCTGGTTGCAGTTAGGCGGACAGTGAATGTTGAGAGGGGAGTACTAGTGGGCATCGGGGAAGGCGGCAAGGAAGAGGTGGGTTTTGAGGAGGAATTTGAAGGAACGGAGGGAGGGGGCGAGGAGGATGTGGGCAGGGAGGGAGTTCCAGGCATGGGGGGAAGCAAGGGAGAAAGGACAAAGGCAGTTAGGGGAGCAGGGATGAAGGCAGTTAGGGGAGCAGGGGAGATGAGGGAGAGCGAGGGAGATGACAGAGGAGGAACGGAGAGTGCTGTCTCTTATACACATCTAGATGTGTATAAGAGACAGGTGCAGGACAGTAAGGGAGCAGGGATGAAGGCAGTTAGGGGAGCAGGGGAGATGAGGGAGAGCGAGGGAGATGACAGAGGAGGAACGGAGAGTGTGTGCAGGAGTGTGTAAGAAGATGAGGACTGAGAGGTGGGAGGGAACAGGTTGTGGAGGGTTTTGTAGGTAAATACCAGGAGTTTGTGAAGGATGCATTGGGGGAGGGGGAGCGAGTGAAGCAAGGAGAGGCGAGGCTGCACATGGATGAAGCGATGGGCTGAGTGGATGACCCTAGCAGCGGAGTTTTGGATGGAAATAAAGGGGGACAGATGAGAGTGGGAGAGGCCAGTAAGGATGAGGTTGCAGTAGTCAAAGCGGAGATGACCATGGCGTGAACAAGGGTTTTGCCTGAGGACACAGAAAGGGGCAAATCCGAGCAATGTTATGGAGGGCAAAGCAACAGGACTTGGCGACGGAGTCGATGTAAGGTTTAAAGGAAAGGTGAGTATTGAAGACAAAGTTCAGGCTACGGGCTTGGGGAACAGGATGGATGGTGACTCCATTAATGAGGATGGATAGAGAAGAGGGGGAGGAAGGGAAGGGAGGAAAGATAAGGAGTTCAGTCTTAGCCATATTGAGCTTGAGCTGACATTGGGACATCCAGACGGAGATATCAGAGAGACAGTTGATGAGGTGAGCTTGGACAGAAGGGGAACGAGAAGGGGTGGAGAGATAGAGCTGAGTATCATTAGTGTAGAGGTGGTATTGGAAGCCGTGGGAGGCAAGGAGTTTGCCAAGGGACAGGGTATAGATAGAGAGGAGGAAAGGGCCTGGGACAGAGCCTTGGGGAACCCCTACCGAGAGGGGGAGGGAGGAGGAGGAGGTGGAATTTGGAAGAGGCACATTGAAGGAGCGATCAGAGAGGTAGGATGAGAACCAGTCAAGGACAGAGCCGCAGAAGCCCAGGGAGTGAAGAGAGTCCACTAGGAGTGAGTGGTTGACAGTGTCAAAGGCAGCGGAGAGGTCAAGGTGACAAGAATGGAGTAGAGACGCTTAGATTTAGCAACAAGTAGATCATTGGTGATCTTGGCAAGGGCAGTCTCAGTGGAGTGAAGGGGGCAGAAGCCAGACTGGTGAGGGTCCAGGGAGGAGTTGGAAGAGAGGAGTTCAAGGCAACAGGAGTAGACAACACGTTCCAGAAGCTTAGAGGCGAAGGGAAGAGGGAGACCGGTCGGTAAGTAGAGGGGTCAGAGGGGTCAAGGGTGGACTTTTTGAGGATGGGAGAGACAGTGGCATGCTTGAAGGTAGAGGGGAAGGAGCCAGTGGAGAGGGAGAGATTAATGACATGTAGAAGGGGAGGGGCAACAGTGCGAGCAATAGAGGTGAGGAGACGGGAGGGGATTGGGTTGAGAGGGCAGGTGGAGGGGTTGGAAGAGGAGAGCAGGGAGGAGATTTCCTCAAGGGAGGCTGGAGGGAAGAAGGAGAGGGGAGGGGTGGAGAGGGGGCAGGGGGAGGAGATGGGTGTGAGGCGATGTCCTTGCGGATCTTGTTAATCTTCGAGGTGAAGAACGACGCGAGATCATGATTAGAGAGGGAGGAGGGGGGCTTGAGAAGGGAGTCAAAGGTGGAGAAGAGGTGGGTAGGGTTATAAGAGTAGGATTCAACTCAGGAGGCATAGTAGTGTTGCCTCGCCAGGGAGATAGCAGAAGAGAGGGAGGAGAGGGAGAATTTAAAGTGGAGGAAGTCAGGGTGGGAGCAGGATTTGCGCCAGAGGCATTCAGCAGCCCAGGTGCAGGAGTGGAGGTAGCAGATAGTAGGGGTGAGCCATGGACGGGGGTTTCGGGGTCGAATGGGGCGGGAGGAGAGAGGGGCAAGACAATCAAGGGTCGTGGCAAGAGAGTGAGGAGATGGCAGTATCGGTAGGAGGAGGAGAAGACGGGGGAGGAGTGGGGAGAGGGAGGAGGTGAAATCTAAAGGGGTAACAGCCTGCAGATCACAGAAGGGGCATGAAGCAGGTGAAGAAGAAGGGGGTTGGTGGGAGAGAGTGAAGGAGGCGAGGTGATGGTCAGACACAGGGCAAAGGTCAAAGGAGAGGTCAGCAACAGGACAGTTTCTGGAGAGGATGAGGTCGAGAGAGTGGCCGTCGGTGTGGGTGGGGGAATCAGTCCAGAGACGGAGATCAAAGGAGGAGGTTAGGGAGAGGAAACGGGAGATAGAGGGTTGGGAGGGTGCGTCAACATGGATGTTGAAGTCACCGAGAATGAGAGTGGGGGTATCATCAGCGAGGAAGAAGGTAAGTCAGGATTCAAAGTCCGGGAGAAAAGAGGAAAGGGGGCCAGGGGGGTGGTAAATGACCACGACACGAAGGTGGAGAGGGGAGTAGATATGCACAGAGTGAGCCTCGAAGGAAGGGAAGGAGAGGGAGGGGAAAGGGGCTGGAATAGACGGGTTGGCAAGGAGAAGTCCCACGCCACCACCCCGGCCCCCAGGGCGGGACCGGTGAGAGAACGAAAGGCCCTCAGAGGAGAGGGTGTAACAGCCTGCAGATCACAAAAGGGGCGTGAAGCAGGTGAAGAAGAAGGGGGTTAGTGGGAGTGTGTGAAGGAGATGAGGTGATGGTCGGACATGGGACAAAGGTCAAAGGAGAGGTCAGCAACAGGACAGTTTCTGGAGAGGATGAGGTTGAGAGAGAAGGATTAACAGGTCTGAGGGTGGGGCGGGAGAGTCCACTCGACGGATTGAAGAGGCGGCGATGCACGGATGGTGTCTCTGTTGTTGGGTCCTTGTGGGCCTCACTCCGGCCTCACAATGGCCCTCTGGGGGGTGCTTCAGCTTTGAGAGGGGTAGGGAGTAAAGCTTATTTATGGGTAAAGCTTCATTGTGAACTCAGCTGCTACTGGACATCAAAGAATCCACAGAGGAGAGCCATCCTATCCATGCCAGAAGTGTGAGGAAAGCTTCAGTAGAACCTTTATACTGAGTATACATCAGAGCTCACACAAAAAAGAGCCCCGACAATGTGTCTGCCTGTGGAAATAGTTCAATATGAACTCAGCCCTCATGACATACCAGAGAATCCACTTCACAGGGAAAAATGCTCTATAGATTCCTCGGTTGTGAAAAAAGTTTCATTGTGAGCTCTGAACCTTTTACACCCTGAAGTACACAAACAGCCTTCTCACACTCTCAATCCCTTCGCTACCACCTCAGCTGCTGTTGAGAATAAGGGCAGTGTGAATGGTAGAGTTCACTTTGGAAAAGACATGCGGCAAAACAGTTTGGGAAATACTGTAGTAAACTCAATTCTTAGCTACTGAGCCACACTGTTAGTGCTGCTATAGCACTAGCAAAAAGCGTTTAACTAGTGGGCAATAAGTACTTATAGTTGAATTAAAAACCATCAAGCTTCAGTTGCTTTTGTAGCTCAAGTGGAAAAGCTTTGGAAAGAAAACCTGAAGGTCAGGTAATCAAATCTAATTTAAGTGAGGTGGATGCTACATGGGTGTGACTGATCTCTTTTCAACCTCTAACATAGACAATGAGTTATTTTCAGATGGCATAAATTTACACAAATCAGTAGATATAAAATTATGCACAAGGAGCATTTTTTCTTCCGTTACTGTGGGGAAGATGAGGATTTTTCATTGATTGAACCATGAGGAGAATTTTTTGCATTAATGGAACCCGAGGGAATATTTTCCACAGGGGCAGAGGTGTGTGTGTTTCAGTTCTTTAGACACTTAATGTATTGGAAGGTATGTAATGAGAGGGTGACATGAATAAGGGCTGCGCTGAAGAAGAGTTAGATCTGAAAATTATGATTTTCTTGACTAAGAAACTCAAGATTGTGAAATTTTAATCTTGACAGCATCCATGCCTTTGAGTTCTAAACAAGTATTTTGTGATATTAGCATTGCAAATATATCTTGGGTAAAACAGAGAACGCCCACATTTGTTATAAGCAAACTCCCTGGCCTATGCAGACCTGGAAATGTAGGTTATGTGTATACTAATGACTCTTAAAATTCCTGTTGGACCAGTCAAAGGAGTCCATGGGCTGAAAGTACTGACTATTACAGTGTGTTGCATGTTAGAATCAACACAAGCATTAAAAGGAAATGTTTGGGGAGGTAAATAATGTAGAATAACACCAACGAGACAAGTGTAAAAAAATCCTAGAATTGTAGGAATGGAAAGAACCTCAAGAAGCTATCTAGTTTATCCCACTGCAGTGAAGCAGAATTAATTAAACTTAAATCATTCCTGGCAGTTTTTTGTCTAACCTATTCTTTTAAAAGTTCCAACTGATTGAAACTCCACAACCTTTTTGGTAATGGGCCTCCCTTCTGTTGTCTGTTCTTATGGCTAACATTGTCTATTCTTCCTAACTCTGGAAAGATGGGAGGAGGAAGTCCTTTCAGATGGGAGGGAGGAGCTGTAGGGGAAAGGCGGGCTCAGCACAGCTTTTCAGCATTCTGTTGGGTGCTAAGACTTCTGCTAGCCAATATGAATATGGCTCAAGATGTGCCCCCTCCATCCTGCTCTCTCCCCCTTCCCTCTGGACTTCCACATGGGGGGAAGGAGAACTAAAGGGAAGAGGCGGACTCAGCACAGATTTTCAGCTTTCTATTGGCTGTTGACTCCTGCTAGCCAATAGAATGCTAAGATATCCGCTCAGTCTGCCCCTTCCCGCCTGCTCTTCCCCGTCCCATTCCTTAAAACTTGAAATCAGGAAGCTTTTCCCACCATGACAACTGCAAGCTGGGCAGGGAACAGTGTGACTTCCTCCACCCTTCCCCCTTTAATTTCTCTGGTCTGGGAAACCAGAAAGTGAGAAATCTCATGAGAATCTGAATCAGGGTTGAGATGTCTGAGATGTTGACCCTGATTCTCGAATCTTGTATCAGCCCTATTCATTACCTCTTCTTCAAACTTCTGTGGCCAAAGCATCAGTTTGGAGATGTATTTTAAACTAATAGGCCAAGTAGTTACTGTTGGTATATGCAACATCCATAAGTTAAAACTTACTGTATTAAGAGTAGTAATTGACTATAGAGCCACCAGATGGCACTGCTAAGTTTATATGTATATGGAAGGGAGAAGGGGTTTTGCAGTGGAATTCCTTTATGTAGCCACTCCTTCCCTTCACTCTTTCACTGTGTGTGTGTCTCAGTCTCCTTTTTGTCTTCATACTAGTTTGATGTAACAAAAGGATCTGTGCCTGAAAAGCTTGAGTACAGTTCTTGTTTAAAGCTTCAGCTGCATTTGATGTGGATGCACTCGCCAGCTACTGACCTGTCTCTAACCCTTTTTAGGGAAGGTTACTGAGCAGACGGTGGTGATCCAGCTCCAGGCGCATCTAGACGGCATTGGTTTCCTTGACCCTTTTCAATCTGGGTTCCGTACCAGCTATGGCATGGAGACAGCATTGGTAGCCTTGGTCAACAATCTCGGCTGGGAGATGGATGCAGGATGCTCTACATTTCTTATCCTGCTAGATATCTTGGCTGCTTTTGATACCGTGAACCATGGGCTGCTGTTGAGACGGCTGCGAGACCTGGAGGGTCTGGATGGAACTCTTCTTGAATGGTTCCGCTCATTCCTCTCAGGGAGAAGCCAACGGGTGGTGTTGGGAGCTGAAACATCTTGCCCCTGCGCCTTGTCCTGTGGCGTTCCGCAGGGTTCCATCCTGTCTCCATTATTATTTAACGTATATATGCAGCCCTTGGGGGAGATCGTGAGAGGGTTCGGGGTGTGAGTCACCAATATGCTGATGATACTCAGCTGTACCTCTCTTTTTCAGCTGATCCAGACTCTGCTGTCTCGTTGTTATCCCAGTGTTTGGAGGCCGTGGTGGAGTGGATGTGGCAGAGCAGACTGGAGCTCAACCCTAATAAGACAGAGGTGATGGTGGTGGGGAGGGCGAGGGAGGTGTCGCCCCCACCCCCCGATAGGGGGGGTTTCGCCCTCCGATAGCTCAGCAGGTTTGGAGTCTGGGAGTGGTGCTGGACTCGGATCTCTGCCTGGATCGACAGGTGGAGGTGGTGGCAAAGGCCGCCTTCTGCCAGTTGTATCTAGTGCAGAGGCTGCGTCCATACATCTCTGGGCCAGACCTGGCCTCCCTCATCCATGCCTTCATCACCTCAAGGCTGGACTGCTGTAACACGCTCTACATGGGGCTGGCCTTGTTCCTGGTCTGGAGGCTGCAGCTAGAGCAGAATGCGGCAGCCCGGCTCCTGATGGGTTGTCCGGAGCATATAACACCTATGCTCCGTACTCTGCATTGGCTGCCAATAGCGTGCCGAGCCAGGTTCAAGGTATTGGTATTGATCTACAAAGCCCGTCACAGTCTGGGCCCCTCATATCTCAGGGACCGCCTCGCCCTCCGCATCCCAGAGCAGCTCCTTCGGTCTGCCGGGGCTACCTTCTTGGTGGTCCCCCGTGTTAAGCGAGGGGCCACAATGGAGAGGGCATTCTCGGTAGCCAGGCCGCATCTTTGGAACTCCCTCCAGGAGGAAACTTTCCTGACCCCAAGCCTTTTGACATTCCAGTGGGCATGTAGAACCTGTTCGCCCAGGCCTTTGGGGAGGAGGGGGGAGGGTGGGTTAGGGGCTTTAGCTCTTCCCTTCCCTTTTTATTTTTATTTATTTTTCCCAACCCTGTTTTGGTTTTAAATTGCTGGATTTTTTAAAATGTTTTTTATTTGTTGAATGTTTTTTTATTGATTTTTACGTCGCCCCGGGATGCCATTGACATGTGGGGCGACTAATAAATGTATAAAATAAATAAAATAAAATAAAATAAATTTGTCTTTAATGGTTGTGAATCAGATATCAGTCTGCAACAGTTACATGGGACAATTCAATTAAATGTGTGTAGAATTTAATGGCTGGACGAGATGGCTGGATCAACTTTAGCGGATCTCGTTCCGGCCAGGTATGCCATGCAGCATCAGCCCCGCACGGGTGGCCGGGGAGGTGGTGTAGCGATTATTTTTAGAGAGGACTGGCCTGCTAGGAGATATCCAGTTCAGAAGATTGCAGGTATTGAGGCCCTCCATGTGGTGGTTGATTTGGGTGGGGGGAAGCTAGTGGTGCTGCTGGTATACCGGGCTTCTTCCTGTCCAGCAGCATCGCTTACCGCTCTAGCACAGCTGGCCTCGGAGGTGGCGCTGGGCTCCTCCAGGACTTTGGTCCTAGGGGACTTCAACTTTCATGCCGATGCTGGCCTTGTAGAAGCAGAGTGAGAATTCATGGCCACCATAGCAACCATGGATTTGCCCCAGGTGGTCATCTGCCTGACCTACATGGGGGGGCATACCCTCAACCTGATCTTTGGTTCTGGCCTTGAGGCGGGGGGTCCAGTAGCGGGGGAGGTCAGGGCGGTGCCCTTGTCATGATCGGACCATTATCTCCTTCAGGCCAGTCTCTCAGCGCACCTCCTCCAGAAGGGGAATGGACCAGTTAGGATGGTCCGCCCTTGGAGGCTGATGGAACCTCAGCAGTTCCAAGAGGTCCTGAGGGAGCTAACCCTGGACCTGGATGGTCACTCTGTCGATGAGCTGGTCCAGCATTGGAACACCCTGCTGGGGGAGACCACTGACAGGGTGGTTCCAAGACGTCCTCTGTCTCTTCACTGCAGGGCCCTTGGTTTACTGAGGGGCTGCGGTGTATGAAGCGAGGAGGCTGGAACGATGCTGGCGTCGGACTCGATCTGACTCCGACTGACTTCTCCATAGGACCCATTTGTGGTCCTATGTTGATGCTGTGAGGACAGCAAGGAAGGAGTTCCTTGCTGTCCTCATAGCGACTGCAAAGTCACACCTGGCAGAGCTGTTTCGGGTGTTGCGGGGGCTGGTCAGTCCGGCCTCCCTCCGCCTGGACGGGGACTTGTCCCAGGCCCACTGTGAGGAGTTTGTCAGCTACTTCACAGACAAGATTGCTCGGATTCAGAGCGACTTTGATGCTGGATTAGGGGCAGTAGGTGGAGAGTGCGAGGTGGTGGAGGCCCCGTCTGGTTCAACTTTGTGGGGGGAGTTTCAGGAAGTGATACCAGTCGATGTGGTGGATGTCTTGGAGTCTGTGAGAGCCACCAGTTGTGAACTTGATCCGTGCTGGTGAAAGCCTCCAGGGAGATGTTGGGGACGGTGCTCGTGAGGGTGGTTAACGCGTCCGTGCATCAGGGGAGGCTGTTGCCTAGTCTCAAGGAGGCTGTGGTGCACCCCCTGGTGAAGAAACCATCATTGGACATGGACACACTCGCCAGTTACCGACCTGTCTCTAACCTCCCCTTTTTAGGGAAGGTTATTGAGTGGGCAGTGGCGATTCAACTCGGGCGCATCTAGATAGCATTGGTTTCCTGGACCCTTTTCAATCTGGGTTCCGCCCCGGCTATGGCACTGAGATGGCGTTGGTGGCCTTGGTCGACGATCTCTGCCAGGAGATGGATGCAGGATGTTCGACATTTCTCATCCTGATAGATCTCTTGACCGCTTTTGACACTGTGGACCATGGACTGCTGCTAAGACAACTGCGTGACCTGGGGGGTCTGGACGGGACTGTTCTTGAATGGTTCCGCTCATTCCTCTCGGGGAGAAGCCAGCGGGTAGTGTTGGGAGCTGAAACATCTTGCCCCTGTGCTTTATCCTGCAGCGTTCCGCAGGGTTCCATTCTGTCTCCATTGTTATTTAATGTATATATGCAGCCCTTGGGGGAGGTTGCGCGAGGGTTCAGGATGCAATGTCACTAATATGTTGATGATACTCAGCTGTACCTCTCTTTTTCAGCTGATCCAGACCCTGCCGTCTCGTTGCTATCCCAGTGTTTGCAGGCCGTGGCAGAATGGATGTGGCAGAGCAGACTAAAGCTCAACCCCAATAAGATGGAGGTGATGTTGTTGGGGAGAGCGAGGGAGGTGTTGGCCCCCCTGATAGGGGGGTTCACCCTCCCATAGCTCAGCAGGTTCAGAGTCTGGGGGTGATTCTGGACACAGATCTCAACCTCCAGCGACAGGTGGAGGTAGTGGTGAAGGCCGCTTTCTGCCGGCTATATCTGGTGCAGAGGCTGCGTCCGTACATTTCCGGCCCAGACCTGGCCTCCCTCATCCATGCCTTCGTCACCTCGAAGCTGGACTACTGCAACGTGCTCTACGTGCTACCCTTGTTCCTGGTTCGGAGGCTGCAGCTAGTGGAGAATGCAGCAGCCCATCTCCTGTCGGGGACAGGCCGTCGGGAGCACATAACACCTGTGCTCTGGACTCCGCACTGGCTGCCACTAGCGTGCCGAGCCAGGTTCAAGGTATTGGTGTTAATCTATAAGGCCCTTCACGATCTGGGCCCCTCGTACCTCATGAACCGCTTCGCCTTCCGCGCCCCAGAGTGGCTCCTTCCGTCTTCTGGGGGTGCCTTCTTGGAGGTCCCCTGTGTTAAGCGGGGGGGGGGACACAATGGATAGGGCATGCTCGGTGGCTGGGCCACGCCTTTGCAATTCCATCCCAGAGGAAACTCGCCTGACCCCAAGCCTTTTAACATTCCAGCAAATTTGCAAGACCTGACTGTTCACCCAGGCCTTTGCGGAGGGGAGTTGGGGAGGGGGGGGGGTTATCTCCCACCACCCTTATTTATTGTTTTTTTAGCATTACCCTAGCCTGTTTTATTGTTGTGATTTTATGAGTGTTTTAATATATTTTTATAATTGTATTTTATGTTTTTGAAATTGTTAGTCGCCCCGAAGTATTCTCAGGAGGGGCGGGATATGAATTGAGAAAATAAATAAAATAAATAATAATATATTTTGTACAAGTCATAATACAATGACAAGTTTTCTAAAGTGAAGACAGAATGATACTGTGAGCTAGAATGTTAGCAAAATATTTATCATACAGGGAACATTCCATTATAATAATGTCTCTACACACATAATATGAAAACTAAGATATCTAATACCAGTTTAAGTAGCATTCACTCTCTGTCTTTCATTTTTAATGCATTACTGTCAATCTAGGCCCTAGAGGATTAAGAAGAAATTACTAAATGAGTTGGAAACCTGAAATGTTGGTATAACAAGTCATGGCTGGCACCTCTATAATTCAAGCTATATTTTTTAAAGAGTTAAATCCGTAGATATTTTTCATATATGGTATTATGTATTAAGTATAGTTTAAAAAACTAAACTTAATTAATCTTCGTTGTTACATACAACTGGTCTTTTTTTTTAACTACTTATTAAAGTAGGCTAATGTACTGTGTTGAGGGATAAAATGAAGACTGCCAAGAACTCAGAAAACCAGTGCTGTGCCTTCAGAATAACAATCAGGAAAAGAAACAATAAAATGTGTTTGTTTTTATAGTCAAATACATCAATCAAGTTTTAGACTTATAGATTGCTCATGAATGATATCAACTATTTACAGTTGGCTCAGTTGGCATTAGACTAATAGGCATTACTCATCTGGTATTCATTGACTAATAGCAATTGATGACCAATGAATTGCTTAGGAAGAAATTTTGGATGAGTCATGATTTGTGCTAATATATATATTTTAAAAACCTTTCAATATCCATCAAGAAATTCTTGATTATCGACTACATATTTATTGTAACAAGAATACTGTCAGTCATTGGCCCTTTTCACACAGACACTCTAACACTGATAAAATGGGTTACATTTTATTATACATGTTACAGGGCACTCACAGGGCAACCCTGTTGATCCTATTAGATCTTTCGGCTACATTTGACCATGAGTTCTTGGTGACTCGGTTGCGGGACTGGGCAGGCAGAACTGTTCTTGAATGATGCTGCTCCTTCTTGGCCGGGAGAACTCAGCGGGTGGTTCTGAATGATTATTCATCTTCTCCCCAGGACCTCACATGTGGAGTCCTGCAAGATTCTATCTTATCCCCTCTCCTGTTCAATGTGTATATGCAGCCCTTGGGGGAGGTCATCAGAGAGATTGGTGTAAGGTGTCATCAATACGCAATTTTATTTGAGTTAAAATTATTTACAAAAACCCAAAGACATACTTCATGAAACTGGTACAAACTATTATTCCTGCCGTTGGCTTTTGCTCCAAAGGTCACAGCTGAGAAATACTGTATAAAATAAAAATAGGATTGGATTCAGAAAAGTACTCTACTGTTCTAATTTCCAATTGAGAGTATTTACACAAATATTTACAATGGAAAAAAGTTACTTTAAAACTTTAATTTGAATGTTGGCCTCAAGTACCTTTTAATGCAGAGTTATTTGAGAGTTTCACACACATAAATGCACTGCAGGTCACAGGGTGATTTCTCCCCCAACCCTCAAGAAAAAAAAATATCTGCATTTGTCAGTGCTTGACAATTAGTTACTTAAAAACTGTTAAACACCGAGGTAAATCAGTTCCCATTTCAGCAATTACCAGTGTAACAGAGAAGTGTTGTTTCTGTTTCCCCCCCACTGCATCTACATTTGTTTTTTATCATCCCTTGCCATCTGTGCTCAGGAGCCTGTTTAATCTTTTTGAGTTATAACTAAAAATGAAAAGCCATTACTCTAAAATCATTAAAACTAAGTGGACAAAATATATCCAATAAATGTTTCTTGCCAGAAATTATTTATATATATAGTTTTACTACATTTCTCTCCCTCTACTATTGAAGTTTTTAACCATAGGCAAATGTAGCCTCTGTACCTTTTCTAAGTTACACTGGTACACTAGATTTTTAGAAGGTGATGAAAGAATGCAAAAAGTAATGACCAACATAGGATTTCTTTTGCCTCTAATCAGTTACTTCCTTACAGAATTCTCAACAATCTGCATTATCAAAAATAGGAAGACATAGAAGGCAGCCACTGTATGTAAAAAAATTTACAGCTGGCACTGATACAAAAGCACGAGTCTGTAACTTTATACACGGAGATAACACAAGATCTAAATGCAAGTTAGATTTCCTGTTATTCCCCCTCTTTATACATAGAACTAAATATTTTTATGGCTTCAAGTTTTACAAGTTCAATGGAATAACATGATGCAACTACCCATACAGGTATTTAAAAAGTGTTGATGAAGCAAGATCTCTGAACAGTTTTGCAAATATTCAAGACCAGCTTAAGAAAAATAATTACCAATTCTATTGGTCTGAATAATGAGTGCAAGAAAGATCACTAATGTTCAAAACATAACATCTAAAATGTATTTTCTGGGATTTTTGTTCCACTAAAGTCTTCAAACACAATACGTTGCTGTGAATTAGACCTTGGACTGAACAAAATCTTCGCTATATCAGCAAGTTAAGGCTTTGTATTGTATGCATTTAAATTTTGCCATACTACAGAAGAACGAAATAGAAAGATTATGTCAGCTGGAAACATTAATCCCCATTGGTGTTTTAGCTTAACATTTCCCCCTAAAACATCCAATTTCTTTGTACTGAGCATTATAAAATATATCTTGAGTGCTCCCTTGAAATAAATCAAAACAGCATTTCAAAGTTTTTGCTTATTATGAAGTGTAAACTACCCTGGGATTGAACATTATTTCACTGTCCTTTAACAGGGCAAAACTTTTTACAATTACTTCATTTTTGATAGTACACCCTTAAACTGGTTGATGTGTTTGTTTTCACATGCCTCTTAGAACTATGATGTATTATGGTCTATCAGTTTACAGTACATGGGCCATGAGAGTTTTAAAACTGAGTAGTAGTTCAGCAACCTAATTTCAATCAAAACAGTATAAAAAATAAACTATCCAATCCTCACCTCTTTGGATTCCAACAAATTTTAAATATAGACAGTAGTTAAAATCACAAAAGTATTTAAAAATTTATATTTTATGATTTTGGAATAATCTCTTAAAAAGCAAGAGCAAATTAAACTCAAATAGGAGCAATGCTGCTGTCCAGAACTTCTTTATTAGAACATGTTTTGATATCTCAGTAGCTAAGCTGCCTTTGCACCTGGCTGGCATGAAACAGTGGCTCAACAGTAAACAGTTGCACTATCAGCAGCATTTTTTCCCCTTTAAACTTGTCATGAACAAAGCAAGCAAGTAAAGGGAGGGTAAACCCTGCCAAATATTTAAATATACTGTGCTGCATCATAAAACAGCATGAATTCTATATTTATTTTCCTCAGAACCTTTTCCCTCATTTTTGATAGTTGCAGATTGATGTAGTAACTGTCTTCTAGAAAATGCTGAATGCATGGTTAAGAGACCAGGTAGCCTTAAAAATCTGAACACGAATAAGACAGATGAATGCTCTTGGTGTATCCTTCAAGGACTTCTTTCATGACTTCTTCCTTTGTCTAAGGGTAGAGCTCCAGCATTAGAGTGCCTGCAGTGGAAGTTAAGTATCTAGCAGTGTTCCAAGTATTCAATCACTCTAGAGATCGATTTCTGGCCTGTTGTTCCAACAGCACAAGTCAGATTCATGAAACTGAGAAATTCTTTTAGCATTTCAGTCATTATTGAGAAGTCCCCTTCAGGTAAGTATTCCCTCACAGTCGTCACGTTGATTGGACTCTCCTGGCAGAGGCAGCCCAGAAGTAATGCTGTGTATGAGGCCACAATACAATCTTCCATGTGCTTCCCAGCATGCTGAAGGGCTTTATTAAGATCAAGTTCTTCATCCTCCTCCTCCTTCTTTTCTTTTTCTTCTGTATTATCTGCTTTTTCTGTGGAGACCCACTGTATCTCCCCACTTGTCATCAATACACTGGCTGCCTATAAAGCACCGGGCTAGGTTCAAGGTGCTGGTTTTGGCTTTTAAAGCCCTTCACAGCCTGGACCCTGCCTATCTGCGGGGCCGCCTCACTCCCCATGTGCCCGTGCAACCCCTGAGATCGTCCGTGGGAGCCTTTTTGGAGGCTCCCCAGGTGAGATGGGTGGCCACAGATGTTAGATCTTTTTCGGTGGTTGCCCCTGTGCTGTGGAACTCACTCCCGGAGGAGGCTCGGTTAGCCCCCACTCTCCTGTCATTTTAATGTTTGTGTAAGACCTGGCTATTCCGCCAGGCTTTTGGCGAGGGGGGGGGTAGGAGGGGTTAGGAGGGGGGGGGGAGTTGTTTTTTTTCTCCTGCATATGGGATTTTTAACTTTTAAATTGCTTTTATTGTTTTAATTTGTTGTTCGCCACCCCTCCTACCCTGCGGGCAGGAGGGGTGGGATAAAAATCTTTTATAAAATTAAAATAAAAATAAAAAACATGCTAATGACACCCAATTATATCTCTCTTTTTCATCAGACCCTGGCAGTCTCTGTGCTTACCTGGTGTCTGTCGGCTGTGGGGGACTGGATGAGTGCGAGTCGCTTGAAGTTCAAACCCAACAAGATGGAGGTGATGGTTGTGGGGAAAGCTGGGGGAGTAATGGTGATTGATGGAGTCCATTCTCTGCTGGTATCTCAGGTTCGTAGTCTGGGGGTGCTTCTGGATCTGCAGCGCCACTTGGATGTCCAGTTGGCGGCTGTGGCGAAGTGAGCATTCTGCCAATTACATCTGGTATGACGACTTAGTCTGTATGTCTCTGACTCAGACCTTGCCACAATCATACATGCGTTTATTACCTCAAGATTAGACCACTGTAATGCGCTCTATGTGGGGCTACCCTTGGTGATGGTCCGGAGATTGCAGCTGGTGCAGAATGCGGCAGCTCGTCTCCTTAAGGGGACGAGTCGTCGCGAGCACATTACTCCAGTGCTTCGTTCTCTGCACTGGCTGCCGATAGTCTTCCAGGCCCAATTCAAGGTGTTGGTTTTGACCTTTAAAGCCCTAAATGGACTGGGCCCCACCTATCTGCAGGTTCGTCTCACCCTCCGGATTCTGGATTGGCCTGTGCGGCTGGCTGGGGTCACCCTCTTTGAGGTTCCTTGAGTTTCCCGGGTGTCGACCATGAGGAGGGCATTCTTGGTTGCCACTCCTGGAACTCCCTCCATTGGAGGTCCACCTCCCCTCCTTTTGTAGACAGTAAGACCTGGCTGTTCCACCGGACCTTTTCCGAGAGACATGGGATGGGTGGGTTGGGTTAAGGTGGGGTTTTTATGGTTTATTTTAATGTGGGGTTAATTATATATATATAATTAATGTTGGTAGCTGCCCTGAGCTGCTTGTACAGGAGGGGGCGGCATATAAATGCAAAAATTAATTAATTAATTAATTAATAAAAGGACAATTTTCTTAGAGCAGCCTTTTATAGATTTGAAAATAAAACTAATCATGTGTCTCTCCCTTAATTTCCTCTTTGCTATGCTAAACATTCTTAGTTATTTCAATTTCTCCCTGATCCATCTTTTCCTCCATTCCCTTTCTCATCCTTGGGTGATTTCAGACGTTACGAGATCACGCTCAACCACACTGAACCACGCTCAACCCCCCCAGATGTTCATCACGCTCAATACCCACATGGGGTCAGTCGCAACCACGCTTCCCGGGCTAGCCGGGGGAAGGTCCCGGGAAGCGTGGTCAAATGAACCCCCACAGGGAACCAAGCAAAAGTAACGTCTGGACACCAATCCCCGAGTGGAACCAAACAAAAAGAGCCCCAGCCGGGGACGAGGCACGCAGCGTCGCTGCCAGGCAACCAGCATCAACACAACCACCGGAGGGAGATTTAAAGCAAGAGCAGCAGCAAGCAAGCGTGGCGGGATGGAGCGAGGAGGGAAGCGGAAGAGAGCGGAGGCAGAGACAGCGACAGCGGCGGGACAGGTGGAGGAGGAGGAGGCAGGCCCAGCGATGCAGGCGGAGGGGGCACAGGCACAGAAAGAGGGCACACGGGAGCACCCGACCAGGGAGGCGGCCCGGGAACAACACCCACAGCTGCAGCCGGGTCGCGCCGCCCTGGGGACAGCGGGTGGAACGGGCCCACAGGAGGCACCAAGGAAAAGGGTAAGGGCACCCAACGGGA
>QEPC01006403.1:380847-391289 GCA_003113815.1 Sphenodon punctatus
GGGGGGGCCTGGTCCCCGCTGGCTGCTCCCGACCTGCAGACCCCACCTCGGTGAGCTCCCACCCGGCATGCTGCTCGCTGCTGCCCCTGCCCATGGTCCTGGGACCCCTCCGTCCCCGTGGCTGTGTGGGGCACTCGGTGTGGCCTCCCGACCCACCCGTGTGCTGCTGGTGGCCCTCCCCCAGTGGCCCTGGCACTGACTGCACCCCCTGGGATGCTTGCAGAACCTGGGGGATGGCCCCCCCCGGACCGGACCAGACCGGTCCGTTACCCCTGCCCGGGTTGGTGCTGCCGGAGCATCGCTGGACCTGCAGAGGGGCTCCACCAGACCCGGCTGCCCTGCATGTGCCCCCCTTTGACTGTGGGGCCCCCTTCCTCCTCCTCCTGGACCTTCTCCGCCAGCCTCGCTGTGCTTTGGGGGCCCCCAACGTGCCTTGCTCTGTGGGTCCGCCCCCCCCTCCGAGACTGCCTCTGTTCCTGTGGGGGTGCCTCCTTGGACTGGACTGGGGTGGTCTGGGGGTGGGGATTGCTGCTGCCTGTGCCTTGCCCCTTGGTGGTGCCCCCTCTCATCCCTCCCGTTGTTCCTGGTGGGGTGTTCCGGGTGCCCCTGCCCCCCCTTCCCAACCTTTCCCTGATGTGTGTGTGTGTGTGCCCGGGCGTGTGCTTGTGCATTGTGCCCCGCTGCGGGACCGCTGTGTGTGCCGGCTGTCAGCCTGTTCTCGCTCTTCCCCCCTCCCTTCCATTTTCCCACCCCCGGGCGTGGTTGCGCTGTTCACCCCCCCTGGTGGTTCACTGTGGTGAACCGGCCGCCCGTCACGTCTGAAAATACCCCTTGTTGCTGCCCTCCTCTGAAACTGAGCCCACTGCAGCCTGGCTGGCTGCTACTGCACTCTCCAGTATCCGGCCCTGCAAGCTGAACTCGCTTCCCAGTTTCCTCCCCTGTTCTCTTGCCCAGTCATCCCCAGCACTGGGCCCCATGCAGGAGGAAATGAGCTGCTATTCCATTTTATTATTTTCTTCTTCTTCGAATACAATTATTATTCTATTGTAAATTTTCTTTTAAAAAAATCAATAAATTATCCAGGTAGTGGTGTGAGGTTGGCCAGACCTTGCACCCCCTGTGCCCTGGCAGGACCTACAATTTCAATGAATAACTGCACATTGTCTAGCATGACAGGCCGGAAGGACTGCCATGCCACCTTTTCAGTGCTGAGGAGGGAATGGTAGCTTTTCAGGCAGCACACTTTTTTGGATGGTTGTGTGCTGCCTGAAGCACCTGCAAATCCTCCTGCAGGCTTCCTGAGGAAGGTGGGCACAGAGGATGCCCATCCCTCTGCCTGTTCATCATCACCAGGCTGCTGTGGAGGAGGACCCAGTAGCTGCGTGACAGGAAGTGAAGGTGGAAGAGGGGTTCTGTGGTCCCCTCACCTCCTAGCTTGAGGCTATGGATGACTGACATCTTGGTGTGTTGAGGGTGGTTTCTGTATCTGTGGAGATATGTATGGTGGCTTCCTGTATACTGTTGTTTGTAGGACCACCATAAATATCTCCACAAATAAAGAAGCCACCCTAGACACACTAAGGCCTTTTTTACATGAGATGCGCCCACTCATGTGACTGCCGCAGCAGGTGGGTGTGCATGCACACTTCTGCGAAACACGCATGCACCCCTACCTCCACCCATCACCCACTCATGGAGCAATTGGCCAAAACAGTGATTGCTCCGTGAGTGGGGATGTGGGGGATTGGTGTGTGCCTGTGTACACAGCCCCCACACCGCTCATGCTACCACTCACACACCAATCCTCCTTGCACCCATGGCCCATTTAAAAAGGGCCCAAGAAATCAGTCATCCATAGCCAAGCCCTCAGATACGTTAGACTCTTCGAAGAGAAGACCTGTGATACCTTGCCACATTAAAAATTGCTCTCGCCAAACAAGGGCACTCTATCAGAGAAGTGGATCGTATAATAGAACAGACTACCCAAATATATTGAGAGAACTTGCTACAATACAAAGAGAAGGAACCTTCCAACCTCACACCTTTAGTTGTTACCTACCATCTCAAACTGGAACCCATACTGAACGTCATCAGAGAACTCCAACCTATACTGAATGGGGACCAAACCCTGAAAGAGATCTTCCCTGAACCCCCTCTTATGGCTTTTAAACCACCTTGTTTTCCCAACTATAATTGAGGGTTATAAATATTATAAATATTTACATCACAAGGTCTTCCCTGAACCCCCTCTTATGGCTTTTAAACAACCTTGTTTTCCCATCTATAATTGGGGATTATAAATATTTACATCACAAGGGAATTGTTAAACATAATGAATATTGTGAAAACTCAAATTTTCTTTTAAAAATACTATTTATATTATTTTTGAATTCCAATCTAGTCCATGACATTATAGTACTTGAGCTGTTAAAGACTGACAGTGATTGATGTAAGGTGTTAAAATAAGTGAAGAAAGAGAATCTCAAAATACTACAGGAGATAATAAAAACAGCTTGAAAGGTGAAAGTTATTTTTATTGTACATATCAAGGGGTAATACAGTTTATTGATTCAGCAAATTTTGCTATTCTCAATACACAAATACAAAGTTTAATTACAACAACAAAAACTTTAAAACACAAAAAGGAAATTGCAAAAGTCTTCCATACACAACCAGAGTGAATACCAGAGAAGCAATTTACATTCATGACTTTCTGTTCTCCCGCTCCACCATCAATAAAAACATTGCTATAGCTTTAATTTGCGCCTCATCTGTTAAGTTTAGCAGCTCTTCATACATCTTCCTAGAGCCAGCGATTCCTTCTTCCAGCAGCGGAAGGATCCAAAGCTCTCTCTATACCACATATCTGGGGCAGTACAGGACTATATAATAATAATAATATATTTATTTGCGACCAAAGCCAAATCGAACAGAAAAACAAGACGTCACAAAGATAGGGGAGTACAATAAACAGCTATTCTCCCATTCATCCCCTACACAACCCCAAAAAACACCATAATTATACAAAAACAATAAATCAGCATACCCGGGTTCCTTATCTCAGTCTATAGGATACCTGAACTTTAAAAACAATGAACGAAGACTTAAAGCTGCCATAAGAAACTGAGCGACAGAAATAGAGGTTTGGGGGTCCTCATCCACCAATGCCAAAAAGAGAAGGTTCTGTTCGGTTCTGCCCGGATATCTCTGAAGGAGGGCAGAAAGATAATTGGCACGAATGCGGTCATAAAAATGACAGTTAAATAATACATGTTGAACTGTCTCAATACTTTGTGCATCCAAAGGGCACAATCGCTCCTCGAAGGGTATTGCCCTTGTACGCCCCTCCAATAAGGCTGTTGGCAAAGCATTCAGCCTTGCACACAAGAACAAATGTTTTCCCCTTGACACTATGGCTGAAGATAAATAATCAGCCATACTGAAGGGTAATCTTATGGCACAAAGTTAATTTGCCAGATGTGGCGAGGCTCTGATCCTCGCTATCTCCTCCTGAGAATCCTGATCGTACAGCCTACGAATAATCTCGGTTGTCATTTCCCCCCGATCTTTGCCAGACCAATAATCTAGGTGGAAACCTAATTTTCTGAGGAATAACTCCACTACTTGCTGCCAGTTACTCTTAAAGGAGTCCTCCCTCCAATACTTTATCAAACCTCGGTCCTGAGTTGTGTATAGCCTGGCTCAGAATTTCAAAACTAGGGCCCAGGCCTCCACAGACCATTTACATTGGCCCCCGCTCCGCCCTGATGGCCGCAAAGGCCCGGTGGAATCTTCAGCAAATACTGAAAAAAGTGCGCCTGGAGACTATTAAGTTTCCCTGCCAGTGCGATGGCATAAGGCAACCAACTCTGCCCCATATAAAAGTTGGGGACGGACCTTAGTATGTAGAACCTTGGCAGCAGGAGCTATTGCCCTTTTTCCCGTGCACGAAAACAGCCTGGCAAGGGAAAAGGAGGTTCCTTTTGCAACTGATACAGCATTTTCCATGTGGCACCTCCAAGTGGAAGAGCAATCCCAAATATCAAAATGACCTCACTTGTGAAACATCATGGGGACCCACCCTCCACTGGGTCACCTGACGGGAGCTAGAAAATATCAAAATATGAGATTTGTCGTAATTTATCTTAAGCTTGTTCTGAATACAGAAATTAGAGAAACAGTCAAGCTGCCGCCTTAACCCCACCTTTGTTTGGGACAGGATGGTGATGTCATCGGTGTAAAGTAACGCGCCGACGGGATGCTCAGCCAATTTGGGGGGGTGAAAAGCAGGAGAAACTAACAACGGCACTACCCCATTGATAAAAGATTGAAAAGAAGGGGGGCAAGCACACAACCCTGCCTAACACTAGAAAAAGTAGGGATATCCTCCGAAAGGCGACCCGCAGCGTGATCTTAAGAGCCAGAGTAGTATTGGCATGGATCAAACGAAGTAGACCAAGTAAACGTTGGTCCATGCCCATAGAGTCCAGCCTCTCCCACAAAAGAGATCTATTTACTAGGTCAAATGCTGCACAAAGATCTAAAAATGCGACATAAAGCCTGCCGTTTCTTGACCTATATTTTTCAACGAGATGCTGTAAAATAAGGCAATGCTCTGTGGTGGATCGTCCCCGTTGGAACCCAGCTTGTTCTGGGAATAGAATTTTGTTTTGGGTAACCCAAGCACTAGCTTGGCGAGCAGCCATTTGCCATAGATCTTTGAGATGGTACACAGAAAAGTGATAGGCCTATAATTTCCAGGGGAGGCCTGATCCCCCTTTTAAAAAATGGGTACCACCACTGCTTTACTCTAGATTGAAGGAAATTGGCCGGTGTTATTGATACACGTGAAAAGCGACTATATGAGCCAGAGTTTCCACCTCTGAAGGACAGGTCTTACAGACCCTTCTTACTCTTGGTATGCCCTCTCTCCTTCCTCTCACTTCTGCTGTTTCGAACAGATTGAAGCAGAATAACATAAACATTCGTCTCAATCTGGGATCCTGGATCTTTCCCAGATATGGTTCTAAATTGACAGAGAGTTTAATTTTGGGGTAATATACTGAAATCTTATTTTTCCTCAGAAGTTCCAAATCTGTTTTTATAGCCCATTCTTTAATTCTCCCCTTAAGTTCCCGAATGGAGAGCTTGCTATCAGGCAGACCATCTGCACCTTTTGGGAGAGCTATCATACTAACCAATTTCTTTAGGTGCTTAATCCACGGATATTGGGGCTATCCCTCGTGATTCTTTTCTTCAATATGGCAACTAATTGCCAGGCTAGAGTTTTCTTTCATAATACCCTTCCAAAAGGAGAAAACTCTGATACAAATTTGAGTAAAAACGGAGAGGGTTCCTGTCTCTGCTCTGAGCATAGCAAGAAGTGTTGTACATATAGGAAAGGACAAGTAGTTCAGATTATATTTTTTATTGGGCTGACTACTGTTGGTGAGAATATGCAAGCTTTTAGAAAAGTTAAGTGTAAGAACAACAGAACAGGGAGAAAGTACCAAGGAAAGCATTTTCAAGCCCAGATTAGATAAAACAGTGAAAATGATGCATATTCAGGTGAATAGATTAGATACCAACACCACATTGGTATTTACAGCTTTGCAAACCAAACAGTCTACAAAACTGAGGGCTACTTAGAACAGCATTATGTGTTCAGGAGGAAGGTCAGCCTGAAAAACAAACAAGAATTCTCAATCCCTTGCACACCAGGCACCCTGTGGGAAGACAATATAGATAAACTCTTCACTACCTTGCAGTTCTCAGATCCTTCAATTTGTCTTGTATTCCTTTACTGTAGCCACAGGGACAAGCCACAGGGACTATCATAATTTCAGGGATGAAGCAGTAGCTCCATTTCTCTGTCTGAGGGTGAGTTATTTTATTTCAATATAGCTGAAGGGAAGAAAAAGTTGTCACTCCCTGTTCCTTCAGTAATGTTTGGGATGAGATGATCTTTGGACTAGATGGATTTGAACTGACAACCTCAAAGTTAGAAGTAGGGCTGAAACGAGAATGAATTTTTTTCTCACAAGAATCTTGAGCCCTTAGCAAGATTTCAGGAAGATCTCACTAATGCTGTGAGATCTCGAAAAGAATCTCATTTAAAAACAAAAAAGCAACTGCGTATACACAAAATGGCCGCTGGGACCATTATGTGTCTGCTCAGCCCCTTTCCAAAATGGTGTTGGCAGCATCACCCATTTTGGAAAAGGGCTGAACATGCATAGAACAGCCCCAGTGCCCTTTTTGTGCATGCACAGGTCTTTTTTTGTTTTGTTTTGTTTTCCTCATGTTTCTTGACAAGAATGCAGTAGAGATGCTGCTGATTCTTGACTCATTCTCATTTGTCAGAATGAGGCAAGAATCGTGATTCTCATCCAGAACAATGAGAACCACGAAACTGAGTTTCGACCCTAGTTGGAAGCGATTTAACTAGGGGTGAAATGAAAAATTTAAAAATTCTCACTCTCATGAGATGGAACACTGGGACCACGATCTCACCAAAATCTTGGTCCCAGTGTGAGATTTTGTGAGCTTACTTGCAAAATAAAAATATATTTTTAAAAAAGTATTGAGGTACCCCAGGATGACTTACCTCTCTCTCTGGTGACACTGTCTGACTTACCCCACCCTCTGGCTGATGCCCTCCAGTCCAGTGGTTGTTTGCTGTTCCCTACCTCCCTCTGCATTCTGCAGAGAGCTGAGCTTGCTCTCTGCCTCCCTCGCCATTATGCAAGACCTGATAGTAGGGGTGGGAAGTTCGGTTCCCCGGTATCCGATACTGCCGGTATTTTGTTGTTCCGGCAGTATCGGATGATTCCGGTTATTGGAGGTACCAGTACCGGTTCCCCGTGCCGGAATTGTTTACATTGCGGCCATTGAAATGAATGGCTGCAATGTAAAAGAAAGAAAGGGGGAAAAAAAACTTTCCCTCCCCCGTCCATGCTGCGCGGGTGGAAGGGGGGACACCCCCCACCCACTCTACCCAGCCTGTATTTTTAAAGAATTTTTTTTTAGCCGAAGTCCCTGTTAGTGCGGGTTCCAGGGTGCCGGCGTGCTGGTGGTGGTGACCCGAAGCCCGCACCAGCAGGTACTAGGATGATCCCTGGGGTGGGGGGAGGTTTAACACCTCCCATCCCAGGGATCACCCTACCCCCCACCCAGAGATCACCTACCTTTTGCGCTCCGGGTGGTGGCGACTGCACGGAGATCTGGTGGCTTCAGCGCTGGCTGGCTTCAGTGCTTGACTAGGCCTTCTGGGGAACTTTCGGGTTTCCCGCCCGGAGCCCACACTAGCAGGGACTTCAGCTAAACATTATTTTTTTTTAAATCCAGGCTGGGCAAGTTGGGTGGGGGGTGACCCCCCCCTTCCACCCGTGCAGCCTGGATGGGGGAGGGAAAGTGTTTTTGTTTTTTTCCCCATTGATTTCAATGGGGACAGTTCCCCATTGAAATCAATGGAAAAATACCGGTACCGGTATACCAGTTCTAATCCGGTAAACTGGGTTTTTGGGAACCGGTATCCGGTAAAACTGGTATCCGGTTTTTTGGGTGAAGTCCCACCCCTACCTGATAGTAAATTATTTGTTAAAGTGTTTGCCTGATTAGTGGTCTCTGAGGTCCCTTTGGTCTCTGAGGACAGTAAATTATCTGAATGGGAAGAGGAGCATGGACGTTTCTTCCCAACTTTGTGCAACACTGTAATTAGTCCTCATTTTCAAGGGCACCAATATCAGACCAGCACACAGCGCACCTCTGATGGGTCCCCCTGGAAAGAAGGACTGATTAGAATAATGAGAAAATTCCAAGAATAAGGCTGCTTTCCCATGAGCAGCCTTTGGCACTGTGGGAGCAAGCGCTATTCAAATCTAGTGCAGCTCCCGTCTTTTTGGAAAGGAGGAAGTGCGGCTCTTTTGCCGGCAAGTTTGTACATTGGTCAGGGTAGTGAAATCGGATGTGCGAACTTGCCAGTGGGAGAGCCGCACCTCCTTCTTTCCCACGAGACAGGAGCTGTGCTATTTTTGAATAATGCATGCTCCTGTGGCGCCAAAGCAGCTCGTGGGAAAGCAGCCTGAGTTTCAACCCTAGATTTAACTAATTGCCAATTATCTGAGAAACCTAGAACCCTTTTAGGGTAGTTTAAATGAGAATGCATATTCTTTACCAGAGTTAATGCAACTGATGGTTTGAGTTGTCATCAACCACCCTTTTGTTTGAGATTAAATTT
Organism: Sphenodon punctatus; assembly: GCA_003113815.1. Classification (NCBI taxonomy): domain Eukaryota; kingdom Metazoa; phylum Chordata; class Lepidosauria; order Sphenodontia; family Sphenodontidae; genus Sphenodon; species Sphenodon punctatus. Next base: position 389,087 of record QEPC01006403.1, read on the forward strand.
TCCTGAGCAGCATGTAAAAAACCCTGTGACTTAGATGGCCTGGGCCTACCTATCTAAAGGACTACCTCCACGTACCCTCTTGCAAGTTCCATTAATGAAATGCATCTATACAGTAAGGGAACGAAAAGTGGCTGCTCCATAGCTGTGGAACTCCCTTCCCTTGGAGGTCTGATAAAGCCTGACCTGAACATCTTTTTGAAGCAATGTAAGGTGTATAAATTTAGTCCAGCATTTAACAGACACGGTTAGGATTTGGGGTATCTTTTATGGGTATTTTATATGTCGTTTTATCTATGAATTTTATATGTATTTTTAAAATGTTGTTAGCAGGCCTGAGCCTTAAGGGAAAGGTAGAATAAAAATCCAACAAAATAACTACTGTTGTTTGTAAATAAATAATAATGCCACTAAATAATATGGTTTGGGACCAAGATGCAGGACAAATTATCACTTTTTTGACCCACAGATGATGCTGATTTTCAGCAGTGCCAGCAACAACTGTTAAATGGAGATCATCATTAAGAATAAGTTATGTGTTAAATTTGAGCAGTCTCTTTCTAAATGGTGACTAGTGTAATAGCCACCTCTGCAGGTTTTAGGTTATACTATAATGAATCTAAAGAATTACTTTTGTGTTATGGAGCAGCTGAGCAAAAGGAGGGTCAAGGAAAAATCTATATAAACTACTCAGTGCTCAGTTTTCTGAATGGAAGCTATGTGACTTCGGGCTGTAGAGTTTCCCAAGTAGATGCGCAGAGGAAGTCAGGATAAAGGTACAGAGATTGTGCAAAGTAAGGGTATTTTCAGACGTTACGAAATCACGCTCAACCACAGTGAACCACGCTCAACCCCGCGGCGGGGCCAAACGGCCGTGAATGTCTGTTCGGCGCGCGCCAGATGTTCATCATGCCCAATACCCACATGGGGTCAATTTCAACCATGCTTCCCGGGCTAGCCGGGGGAATATCCCGGGAAGCGTGGTCAAACAGACCTCCACTGGGAACCAAGGAAAAGTAACGTCTAGACGCCAATCCCCGGGCGGAACCAAACGAAACGAGCCCCAGCCGGGGACAAGGCACGCAGCGTCACTGCCGGGCAACCAGCAACAACACAACCACCGGAGGGAGATTTAAAGCGAAATCAGCAGCAAGCAAGCGTGGCGGGATGGAGCGAGGAGGGAGGCGGAAGAGAGCGGAGGCAGAGAAAGCGACACTGGTGGTGGAAGAGGCGGAGGAGGTGGAGGCAGGGGCAGCAATGCAGGTGGAGGGGGCACAGGCAGAGGAAGGGGGCACAGGGGTGCACCCGACCAGGGAGGCGGCCAAGGCACAACACCCACAGCTGCAGCCGGGTCGCGACGCCCCAGGGACAGTGGCCGGAACAGGCCAGGAGGAGGCACCCAGGAAAAGGGTAAGGGGAAACAAGGGGAGGGGACCAGGGGGCACAAGAGACCCCCCGGGGGGGCCGAGGTGACCCCGGGGGACCAGGAGGGGGGCAGGGGTGCCCCGAGAGGGGGCCCCACCAGCACCCACTCAACCACTCCCCTCCTACCCTCCCCCAGACATGAAAAATGGCCAGGGCGGACGAGCCCCAGGAGGAGCCCGGCCCTGCATGCCCAGAGGCGCACCCGGAGGACGAGGAGGAGGAGCAGGAGGAGCAGGACCAGGAGGAGGAACAGCAGTGGGGGCGCCGGAGGAAGGTGTACCACAGAGGGGGCCAGTGGGGCCTACAGGAGACCTGGGACTTCATCCGGATCTGGGGGACCCTCGAGTACCAGCTGGAGCTCGCCATCAACCAGCGGAACGAACATGTCTACCGGGACATTGTGCGTGACATGGAGGCGGCAGGGCATCAGTGCACAGTTGCCCAGTGTCGCTCCAAGGCCAAGGAACTCAAGAGGGGGTACAAGGCCGTCTGCGACAACAACAGGCGCTCCGGACACGGGGCCCACACCGCCCCCTACCATGATGGCCTGGACCGCATCCTTCATATGAAGGGGTCCATTGTCGCCCCACGGCTCATGGGCAGCGCTGTGGTCCAGGGCAGGGAGCGGGCCGAGGTACCCCCTCCCCTCGCCTCCCGCCCGGTAGACACAAGCTCTGGGGTCCCCCTCCCCCAGGAGGACCACCCGGGAACGGCAGAAAGTTTCAGCCCCCCCCCCGGCAGCAGCCCGGAGAGCTCCCAATGCCGGCCCGGCCAAGCGGAG
>QEPC01006403.1:397247-416014 GCA_003113815.1 Sphenodon punctatus
GAAGGGAGTTCCAAAGGCGCGGCCTGGCCACCGAGAATGCCCTCTCCATTTTGGTCCCCCGCCTAACATGGGGGACCTCCAAGAAGGCACCCCCAGTGGACCGAAGGAGTCGCTCTGGGGCGCGGAGGGCAAGGCGGTCCCTGAGGTATGAGGGGCCCAGACCGTGAAAGGCTTTATAGATCAACACCAAAACCTTGAACCTGGCTCGGCACGCTATCGGCAACCAGTGCAGAGCTCGGAGCACAGGTGTAACATGCTCCTGATGGCCCGTCCCCGTAAGGAGACAAGCCGCCGCATTCTGCACTAGCTGCAGCCTCTGAACCAGGAACAAGGGAAGCCCCACGTAGAGCGCGTTACCGTAGTCCAGTCTCAAGGTGACGAAAGCATGGAAGAGGGAGGCCAGGTCCGGGCCGGAGATGAACGGACGCAGCCTACGCACCAGATACAGTTGGCGGAAGGCAGCCTTAGCGACTGCCTCCACCTGCCACTCCAGGCGGAGGTCTGCGTCCAATATCACCCCCAGACTCCGGACCTGCTGAGCTATAGGAGGGCAAACCCCCCCAGTCAGGGGGGCCACTACCTGCCTCGCTCTCCCCACCAACATCACCTCCGTCTTACCGGGGTTGAGCTTCAGTCTGCTCTGCCACATCCACTCCGCCACGGCCTTCAAACATTGGGATAGCAACAAGACAACAGGGTCTGGGTCAGTTGAAAAAGAGAGCAGGGTCTGGGTCAGCTGAGCATACATGAGCCAGGGAGGAGCAGGGAGCAACAAGCAACACCTGACTGTGAAGAGAGTCAGCTTGGGGCTCTGCAGGTGCTGGGATCAGCATCCCAGGATGCCCCAGTAATGCCTGTATTTTCAGACATACCCCGTTGGGTGCCTGCTGGTGGTGGATAAAAATGAGAGTAGTAGTTGCAGGTAGCAAATGTGCTACCCGCTGCAGTTCTACTTGAACCCCTGCACTAAGGGTTTCTGGAGCCCAGCCACATCCCCCAAGAGACCTCCCTCATTTTCCCTGACCACAGCTGACTTCCTATTTGAAATCCTACCCTGTCGGATGTGTGAGTTTGTGCAGCCCTTGTCACACCTTCCAGGCTCCTGGTTGGCAGCCAGCCTGTATGACTCTTTTCACACACACACTCTAACATTGATTAAATGGGTGTTACATTTTATTATACATGTTGCAGGGCACCCATAGAGCAGCCCTGCTGGTAACACCAGGAAGCTGGGTGGAACACATCTTTCCCCTTACTCTCTGTCCTGAGTTTCTTGTCCTGGTTATGTTCCTTGTTCCCTCCTTTTCCTGTCCTATAATTCAATTAGTTCTAGTCCTGCACCCCCAAAGTCCATGTCTGCCTACGTCCTGAGTAAAATAGCTTTTAAATAATATATGGTGGTGTACATACATGCCATACAACGTAGGATGATAATGGGGAAATTAGGTCATGAAGGTATAAAATGGACAAGCCTATACAAAAGTAATCTTTAATGCATTGTGAAATAATTAGAAATTAGTTCTAACGGCCTCCTACCTTAGAGTAACTCACGTTAAAGTCATCCTGACTATATATGCCAACAACTTTTTACTGCATTACGTTTAAAATGTAGTAAAAATTCATCTTCTCTTATCAGTCATAGGCTCCGCACTTCATTATATTCAAATAAGTCCATATTTTAGATGAGGTTTTTTTTTAGTTGGTCTATATGCAACCTTTATCAATGAACAGATGTACTGTAGTGTATTTAAGGGACAGATTCTTCAAGATGCTGAATTTTTGTGTTTATCAATGGTATCCAGCACTTGTCAGGATTGGTTCCTAATTCAGGTAGCAAACCCATATTGGAAAAAGGTCTAGTAATAGCATGAATTGCAGCAAGTGTGTGCTGGAATGAAACTAGTAAAGGGGGGGAAAGTTCCCAATTTCTCTTTCAGTATATATGTCTGTGGCTCATGTTTGTTTTTTGCTTGAGATTAAAGATTAAAATGGCAGGGACAACACTATTTTACGAGAAAGCATAGGATCTTTTTTCTATGAGGTGATGCCTGAAAAAGGATCAGGGAGAAAGGAATGGGTGTGGGATGGATGGGGTGTAGTCTTTATAAAAGTAAGATGTCTCTTCATTGTAATGATAATGAGCTTTGCCTACCTATGTTACCTAAGGTGAAGTTGTATGGAAGATATGACATCATGGGGCTGTCCCTAAAGTATGTTTTGCATTTTAGCCCGTTTTTTGATGTGTCACAATCTAGCGGATTTAAAAAACCCACTTTTAGAAACCTTGCACGGGTGGCATTTAGACGTGACTCCGCGCTCCGGAAGTCACCTAGCCACCATTGGAAACAGCAGTGCCAGGCAGCTTGCGCATTCTTTAGAAAACCAGATTTGTAAAACCTCTATATCGGTGTTTTACAAATCCAATTTTCTAAAGAATGTGTACGCCGCCCAGCACCACCGTTTTCAATGGCAACTGGGCGACTTCCGGTGCAGGGAAGCACGTGTAAATGCCACACATGCGAGGTTTCTAAAAGCGGATTTTAAAAATCCACTAGATTGTGGCACATCTAAAAACACTTACAGTCATTATTTAAAATCTCTTACCCCCCTCCCTCCTTGCTTCAATTTGTTATGCAGGTCCCTATGTTTAAATGGCAGCAATGTAGTGTTATCTCCCCCCCCTTGTCTCCCTCTCAGGGTGTTTTTAGACGAGGGCCTCCCTACCCATCACCCACCCATCATGCATGTTGCAGTGCTGCATTTGTGCCCTATGCAGCCCTGCAACATGCATGGTGAGTTGGTGATGGCTGGGGAGGTGCTTGTCTAAAAACACCCAAAGTGTCACAGAGTTCATAGTAGATATGTGCCAAAATCCCAATTGGGGCTGTTTCTGTCTCCACTGGCAGAGGGGCCTTAGGGGTCCTGGGCGTGGGGGGGGGAAAGAGTAACCTAATCCTAAATAGCCATATAGATCCTGGTGCTTTGGTGCCTCCACCCTTGAGGAGTTGTTGCACAAAGAGATGCAAATTAGGATTTTCACCCAGGGATTTCACTACTCTAGGGATAGGGGTCTCAGAGACCACTATTCAGGCAAGCGCTTCAACAAATATGATGGGGTCCCCAAGCATTTTACTTTTAGAGTTAACACACAATGAAAACAGTAACAGTAAAATAGGTTATTCCCAAATCCTGTCGTCCTAGATTTCTCCCTCCCCCAAGAGCTTCTCCAAGTTCAGTGATGGCCAGCTGTCCCTTGGTCATCTGAGCTCGGGTACCCGTGAGCAGTTCAATGAAAACACAAATTAGGGTGGCAGGTTGCTTGGGTAAGTCCAGCGGGGTTGCCCCTCCCAGACCGAGCCCTTGGGAGTATTCACGGTGTATGTGGGCCATTGGGGGTTTCTCTGTTGGACCTGGAAGCTCACCTTCCCCTCACAGGGAACGTCCTCTCAGCTGAGGCCCTCTGCTCAGATGGGAGCCTATTTTCTGGACTCAATACAAAATCACATGCTAGAGCTATTGGCCTTACTTCCTGTCTCAGATAGACTACTACTACTGGTGCTGTGAGGCTCTTGGTGGTGATGACAGCTTTTTAGGTGCTGTTTGAGCACCCTGATTTCTCCCTGGAGCCTGCTGAGCTTCGCCTTAGGCAGTCATCTTCTCTTGTCTTTTTGAGTTTTATCACATGAGATGGTGCCCTATTTTCACCACCCCTTTGCCCCAGACTCATTGCCTGTCGGAATGTGGTCCTCCAGCTGTTTGCCTCATGTAGCAGGGATGCCACCCATGGCATCACTCATCTTATTGAGGAACATGCATCACGGGGAAACTCAACCCACAGTAGGGCAAGGGGTAAATGTGGGGCAGGCAGTCTCTTGTGTGAAAGGCCCCTAGCAGCCATGCCCACAAACAGGACCACCTGAACTGTGAACAAGGCCATGGTGTAAGCAAGGATCAGGTTCTTGGAGAAAACCGCTGCCGCCGACAGTCATCTGTTGGAGCGGCGGAGTGTGTGTGCCCATGGCTGCCTGCCCATCAGCTGTTGGAAAGGACCCCAGGTAGAAGGCTACCTGGGGTCCCCTCCAACAGCTGTTGGGCAGGCAGGAGGATCAGCACCAGTGTCCCGTGGCTGCATCACCATGTTGGTTTATCTGGAGGCTTGAAATAGACCAGCGGGGGATGGGAGGCTCCTTGCCAGGGAGAGCAGGACTGTGCTTTCCAATGTCCATTTCAAACTTCTTGGCTTGAAACTGACAATGGGGGGGGGGGAATGATCTTTTCTGTGGAGCACAGCAGTGCTTTCTGTGGCAATGAGCTGCCCATCCCTAATTGGTTTATTATTTCAAGCTGTGTCCAGGCTCAAGATAGACCACTATGGTGATCCAGCCAGGGAACATTGTGGCTGCTCCCCCATCTCCAGCTGGGGACACCAGGGCCGCCACTGCTCCCTGGGGTCCCCTCCAACAGCTGATGGGAGGGCAGCCTGAGACACACAACCCCCTGCCACTCCAACAGATGACTGGAAGCAACAGTGACTTCCTCTGAGGGCTTGATCCTGCTGCCACAGGCCTTGAGTCCTGGGGTTCTACCTGTGTGATTGGCTTCTTGGGGGAGGGGAATGGGTGACAGTGGCTTCCTATCCGCAGGTCCCACTCATGCATCTGCCCATTTTAACTGCTCCTGCCGCTGCCCATGGGAGTGGCAGCAATGTGGCCTAACCACGGATTCACCATGCTTTCTGACTCCCTTCCTTTCTGTGTGAAGAAAAACCCTTTGTTTTCACCCTCTGTGCTGAGCTAGCACCTTAGCTCACCCTGCTGGGTCTTCTCGGTTAGTGGTGGTGTTGGTTCCTCCTCTTAGCCTGGTGAGCCCAGCAGGGCCCCCTTCTCATGGGCTCAGCCTCCTGAGGGGGTTACAGTAGATTTTTGGTTTTTTACAGTAGATTTTGAAGGGTTTTTTAACAGGAAAAACTTCAAAACTGTTGGACAATGGAATAAGTTGCCTACAGCGATTGTAAAATCTCCTTCATGGATGTTTTCAAAACCTGGCTGGGCAAGGATCTGTATGTAATGCTGTAGGCAGAGGATACCTTGCCTAGCAGCAAAAGGCTGGCACCTTAAAACTTTTATGGCTGAGTCTTTTAATGAAGGTTTGTGTCAGACTCTTAATCCATATTGCTAAGTCATAGGTACATTTAAAAAGATTATTTGTGAATTTTCAACAAGTTCTTTCCTGGGTAAGTTAAGAAAACACAGAAATTGCATTTGGCTGTACTGTTTACAGACAGGGAAGTATAGGAGTTCCTTAAGGCTACATCCTTTACCACAGATTATGCAAATTTACATTTGGCTGTCCACTAATGACAGATTTAGCTCTCTTGCCAAATGGTATATGGGGAAAATGTCATTGCTGTGAAGTTAGCCATCAGGTTGTTATGTAATCATTTAATGTGAATTTAACTATAGCACATACTGAGATGTGCTGACATATACCTTAATCTTGTCCTTGCACGTAATGCCTGCATTCTGCTGACAGTCGGAATTACCTGTTGAAGGAAATTAAATAAGTCTATCAAAGATATTTCTTTGGTACCTGAAATACAAGCACTGGAACAACAAATTATTACTTGTCAAGCAAGCAGAGCTGGGTAAAACATTTATCTCCTACACACAGTTTTTCAGAGAATGACCCACTGAGTGCTTAGTGTGTGTGTGTGGGGGGAGGAGCCAGTTGTTGGGATGCAGCAAGAGAGAATAAGGTGCCAATGGGAGGTGCGAGACTGCTATGGTAGTTGACCCAATACCCCCCAGAAGAAAACAAGTACACATTGTATGGGATTTAAAAGGCCACACTCTTTATTTCTTTAAGTTAAGGTCAGGGAGGGGACATTCCTCCCCCTGGGTCCAGCCTATGCTATGTTTTAAACTATTAACAGTAACTGCTAACTTGTGTGGCCCGATGTCCCTCTGTGCTGCTAAAATTCTTACTGCCTTTAGGTCATTCTCACTCCAGCTGCCTGGTTGCTCAGGGAGGTACAGGACCTCTCTTGCCTGGAGTAAGAGGGAGGCGCCAGTCGCCCCGGGGACTGTCTGTGTCCTCTGAGGTATGACACACACACCCCTGGGCCTCCTGGGCCTCCTGGGCCTCCTGGGCCTGGGTTGGAAGCTGGCTGCCCCTGATCTAGCTTCGCCCATGGCCCCGTCTCATAAGGAGATGACTTAAGGAGCTTATATATATATATATATATATATATATATATATATTACAGCCGAAGCCAAAACATTTTCACAGAGAACACAGAAAACACAAAATATTCATGCACCAAGGAAAAAACAAATACATACATGTTTCCTATAGACAGCATCCTTATGAGTAAAACAGAAGGGAAAAAAGGAGAAAAGAAGAAACTCTACTAGGATTACATGTAACATATTCCTTAAAGTTTTGTGCCATGACTCAAAAGACTCTACTCAGACAGTGATTTAAACTGTAGAAACCAGGTACGGAGATTCATAGTAGCTACCAAGAAATGGGAGACAGCGTCAGATGTAGGCACATCATCGTCAGCCAAGGCCAGAATACACAGATTGTGATCCGTTCGACCTGGGAATTTCTGGATAAAGGCAGACAAATACTTGGAGTATAGGGGGTCATATAGGCGGCATTGAAACAGTATGTGAGCGGGGGTCTCAACCTGCTGCCGATCAAAAGGGCAAAGTCACTCTGAAAAATCCACTGCAGAGAGACGGCCCTCCAGAACCATTGAGGGCAGCGCGTTAAATCTGGCCGACATCAGCAGGAACTTGCCTCTAGATGATATACCTGAGCACAGGTAAGAGGCCATACAGAGACTGGACCTAACATATGGGAGGTAGTTTACCAAATGGTGGGAAGATTTAATTGCTGCCTTCTCTTCCTGCAGTTCCATATCCTCAACCCTAAGTTTAAGGTCCCTTCGCGCTGCTACAAGCTCCTTCCCCACCCAATAATCCGGACTGAATCCCAGCTGATGCAGACAGGACTCAACAGCCAACCGCCACTTGCCCTTAAAGGGGTCATTGCCCCAAAAGGACACAAGCCCCCTAGCTTGGGAATACTGTAATTTTGCCCAAAAATTTAGGGCACACATTCACGCCCTGGTGGACCATCTAGACTGTCCTGTCTCATGTCTAATAGCTGCAAAGGGGGTAGCGCAGGGGACCCTCAATAGTCTCTGAAGGAATCGAGCCTGCACATTATACAGCTTTCCCATCTTAACCACTGAGTGGGGGGTCCAGACCTCCGCCCCATAAAGCAGCTGGGCCCGGACTCTAGCATTTTGTACCATAGTTGCTGGAAGTATAGCCCTCCCCCCAGTGCTACTATAAAGTCTAGACAGGGAAAAGGAGAGGACCCTCGCTGCCGCCAGTGCCTTCTCAAAATGCCCTTGCCATGACCCATCCGCCTGGAACAATAACCCAAGATATTGAAAGGCTTTAACCTGAAAAATACTGTGGCCATTTAAAGACCATTTATAAAACTTTCGGGCTCTAGAAAAAAATCACTATTTTTGATTTGTCATAGTTAATCTGTAATCTATTCAGCTGGGAGAATTCAGCTGGGAGAACTCAGAAAAACAGGCTAACTGCCTATTTAGGCCCACCCGGGTTTGGGACATGATCACTATATCATCCGCATACAAGAGGCACCCCACTGCCCCACTCAGCCAGCTTGGGAGGAAAACAGGCGGGTGCGGTTAAAAGGGGAACAACACCATTAATAAAGAGGTTGAAAAGGGTAAGCACACATCCTTGTCTAACCCCTAACCGAGTTGGAATCTCTTCTGTCAGGGCACCCGAGCGGCCCATCTTAACTACCAAAGTGATATTGGTGTATAGTTGCTGAACAATGAAAAGTAGACGCTTGTCCACCCCCATTACTGCTAACTTCTCCCATAAAAGAGCCCTGTTGACACAGCCGAAGACAACTCGAAGATCCAAAAAGGCCACGTACAACTTGCCATTTTTCCCCATGTATTTTTCCGCTAAATACTGTAGGATGAGGCAGTGCTCAAGCATTGAGCGCCCACTCTGAAAGCCGACCTGCTCAGGAAAGAGGACCTGTTCCTTATTGATCCACTCGGTAAGCCTTGACAACAGTCATTTCCCATATATTTTACAAATTGTACAAAGAAGGCTGATTGGCCTATAATTGGCCGGTGACATTCGGTCACCTTTCTTGTAAATGGGATCTACTACCGCCAAACCCTACTTAGAGGGGATCTTCCCTGTGCTATTTATCACGGTGAAAAGAAGGGCCAAACTTGGGGCACACCAGTCCAACGAAATCAATAGGAATCAAATCTGGGCCAGAAGCTTTACCATTTTTAAAGGAGCTGATGATTTTGGCCAGTTCAACTGCAGACACCAGACTCCACGGCGGTATGCTTGGCAATTCCTCCCGCAGGCCCAATGGAGCTTCAAAGGCCTGCTCGGCATTAAATAGAGCTTGAAAATGGGCAACCCACCGTCCCTCAGGGATCGTTATGTGGGAAATGCCCGCCCGTGTCTTGCCCAGGGAATTTGCCAGTGACCAAAACTTCCTGCCGTCCCTGTCTCTGGCTGCTGCAGTCAAAGATTCCCAATAATGTTTCAAGTATTGGGCTTTTTTTTCTTTAAGTATATGATTTCTTGACCTTGAAATATTCGGGAGGGAGTTCCCCTGCACCACCCTTCCTATAATTCTTATAAATGGATAAAAGATGCCTTCTAAGCTCCCTGCACTCCTGGGCTTGGCTGGTTTGAGACCCCCAATCTCAAAATAGCTATAACAACGTGTCCTCTAACACTTTCAGGTACCTCTTGATTCCCACCTCCGAGAGGTGGACCCCATCTGCCCTGTATAGCTCAGGCCAGGAAAAATGGATACCCTCGTGGACCACAGTGTGTCCCCTCCCCCCCCCCCGGAGCAATGACCAGTTTTGCCACTTCCCTATTGATTTTTCTGTGTGTCCTGTCTATTCTGCCTGGACGAATCGCGTTGTTCCATCTAATCCTTTCTATCATGTGCGTCCATACCAGCAAAGTGGTGGGCAGTAGCCTGTACGCTTGTATCCAGTCCCTTTTTATCTTGACTACCAGTTCAAGCCGCGATGACTGTGGGAGATTGTTCTCACCCAAATGGATTATTATGATATCTGGGTGCCGCCCCCTAGAGGCCCCGTGGAGGAGCGGCATTAGCTGTTCCCACCTCATGCTGCTTCTGGACTTCCAGATAAATTCTGCTTTGTTGCTGAGCCCTAGCTGGGTGCCCCAGTGCGTGCGGCCTGCAGCCTTGCCCGTCCAGTAGACAATGCTGTGACCAGCTATCCAAATCAATTTTCACTGGCCCCTTAGTCCTGTTCCTGTAAACAAAACAAATTGGTGTTAATCAGGACAGGCTGTCATTGGGGGAGGTCCCAGATGTACGATTGGAATGCCGCTGACCTCTACCTTCCTATCTCATGGATTTTGTCCGCTGAAAGGCCAAGCTCCACCGTGTAACTGACTGTGCCTATATGGAAGGAGTGGGACCCAAACAGCTGGGCGGGTTGGTTAGTCCATCACAGGGCATGGTGAAGGAGTGCTGAGAATGGGTGACTGGTGAGCCATCCCTGTGGAAAGGGCTGGGCAAAGGGGGGCGGATGGACATGTACCAGCATGCGGCTGTTACTGGGCACAGTTTGGGCGAGCCGGCCCTTTGAAGTGTAATAATTTGCCCCCTAGCCCTCTGGTCAGTCTTGGACTTATGGAGGAAAATAGTGAGGGATTGCTCCCGGATGGTTATGTCCCTGTAGCCAAGCACTTCAGATGCGAGGTCAGATCTGGAGGCGGTCGCTAATTCGCTGACCCGAAAAGCCCTGGAAAATGCCAACATAAATGCAATGGTGAGTAAGGAGGCCTCAAAGGCATTGAAACAGGTATAGGGAAGGGAGTCCACCAGAGCTGACAGGATCTCCGGGGTGATTGGCAACCTGGGGTCTGCTCTGGCCCCATGTTGGCATGGCCAAGATTCAATCAGTTTTCCCGAGAAGAATCCTTGGCCTGGGGAGGGGAGGGGGTGACCCACTAATCTGCTATAAAATAACACTGCAGCCAGTTTGCCTGCTATTGTGGATGGTGCGAGGCCTTGAGAGCGCAGTGCAATCGCAAATTGCAGCACTTGCGGTTCCGGGATGGGAACAAGAGCACCTGTTCTCACTTTAGGCCTACCTGGGAGAAAATAGCTTCTGACCAGGCCTGTTGCATGACCTGAATGCCTGAAACTCAGTGAATTTTATTTTAATTAATTTATTTATTTATTTAAAATTTATAGCCCACCCCTCCTGCCCACAGGGCAGCCCGGGGCGGTGAACAACATTCATTAAAACAATATAAAATTTAAAAACAATTTAAAAATACAATATGTGGGGAAAACCCCCGTCCCCGCCCACACCCCACCCCTACCCCTCTCCAAAAGTCTGACGGAACAGCCAGGTCTTACACATACGCCGAAACAGCAGGAGAGTAGGAGCCAGCTGAGCCTCCTCTGGGAGCAAATTCCACAGCACAGGGGCAACCACCGAAAAAGATCTAACATCGGTGTCCACCCACCTCACCCAGGGAACCTCCAGAAAGGCTCCCACGGATGATCTCAAGGGTCGCACGGGCACATGGGGAGTGAAGGCAGTCCCGCAGATAAGCAGGGCCCAGGCCATGAAGGGCTTTAAATGCCCTGCTGCATGACTCCCTGCTGCTGGGGACAACTGAACCCTGAACAGCCTCATACAACTCTACTGTCCAATGTTCCACAAGTGTGGGGGCATAGCCTCGGGTTCCTCGTTGGCTTCTGGGCCAATAGGCGGAAGCGGTCCATCTGATGGCAGGAGAAGGTGTCGCTTATGCTGTTGTTGACTCCTGGAACATTCTTGGATTTAAATAGAATATTGTTACCTAGGCACTGAAGCACAAAGTTCCGGACCAGCCCCATCACTCAGGTGGATTTAGAGGAGAGGGTATTGATGACCTGAACCACCACCATGTTATTACACCAAAACAGGATGGTTTTGTTAGCTTATTCCCCAGGCCACAGGTGCACTGCCAAAACTATGGGGTAAAGTTCAAGGAAAGTGAGGTCCTGAGTTATTCCTTCCCGGGGCCATGAGGGCAGCCACAGGGCAACCATTTACCCCTGAAGTAGAAGCCAAATCCCAGTGATCCAGCTGCATCCGACTGAACCTGGAGGAGCCTCCAGGAGCATCACCTGCCTCCATAGGCTAACCCCGTTGAAAATGGACAGGAATTGGGCCCAAATTGTAAGGTCCTGCCTCATGTCTGCCGTCACACGGACATGGGTGGGGGGGTAACCTTGCGTAGAGTCAGGACAGAAATGCACATCCCGGAACCACTACATGACATGCGAAGTTCAGGCCACCCAGCAAACTGTAGCTGGCGGACAGTCACCTTATTTTGAGTGAGGCATCACCTGATCACCTCCAAGAGGGCAGACACCTTGTCATGGGAGAGGTGAGACTCCTCCCTGACAGTGTCAACCTCTATTCCCAGGAATGTGAGCATGGTCACTGGCACCACTGTTTTTTCATGTGCGAGGGGACCCCCAGCTCCTCCGCCACTGTATGGAATGTCTGGAGCAGTCTCTCGCATTCACCTGTGCCCGCGGGGCCCAGGAACATGAAATCATTGATATAATGGATGACAAAACGAGACCGTGCTCTGTGTCAGACTAACCAGTCGAGTAACGAGCTGAACCTCTCAAAAGCTGAACCGGAGATGGAACATCCCATTGACATGGCTTTATCGAAGTAGAATTGTCCTTGAAATTGAAAGCCCAGCAGCTCGAAATCATCGGGGTGGACTGACAGCAGGCGAAAGGTGGATTTAATATCACCTTTTGCCAGAAGCGCCCCAGGGCCACATTCCCTGGCCATATCGACCGCTGCATCAAAGGATGTGTAGCGGACTGAGCAGAGTTCCTCGGGAATAGCATCATTAACTGACTCCCCTCTCAGGTAGGACAGGTGGTGGATTAGGCAGAATTCACCGGGAGCCTTTTTTGGTACTATTCCAAGAGGTGAGATGTGTAATGATGCCATGGGTGGAGAACCAAAAGGGCCAGCTACTCTGCCTTCCGCTATCTCCTTCTGGAGCTTGGCGTGCACCAAGTCCTCCATGCTTCGCAATGATCTGATATTCTCCACCCAGGTCCTCACCTTGACTCTGCCTGCAGGAATTTTGAAACCTTCCTTGAAGCCCTGGACCACGTAGTGGACCTCCTCCTACATGGGGCAGTCGCCTAAGACTCTGGCCAGGGCTCTATACTGTACCAGGTTTGGGGCCCTTGTTGCCACCCGCCCCCTGCCCTCCTTGAAGGTATTTGGCCGGAGCTTTGCCTTGGACATGGGTTCGAACCCGGTTGCATTGGCAGGCTGGGTGGTTGCCTGGGCAGTGAGAACAGGCATGTCGGAAATGGCAAGGGGAGCAGGCACAACTTCCTGACCCGTTGTATTCCAAACATGTGGCCACCTTGCCAGGGGGGTGGTGTCCCTCTGACTTAAAGGAGTCATTTACTGGGACAACGCCCGCCCCCCTTCACCAGGGCATGGCCCCTATCAGTGCGGGGGACATTGCTAATGTTGCTCATGCACTCGAGCCAGAGGTCTTGTGCATATTTGTCCCACCAGAGCCCGGGGGTAATGGAGGTTCGTTTCCTAAAGGCCTCATCATAGCATAGCCATGCCCCCGGGTTGCCCATATCAAACGCCCGCTGAACAATATCCTGATACTTAATAAGTTCGGTGGCACGCTCTGGGGCCATTTGCAACATAACTCCCATCAGGACAGAGAAGGCGGCTGACCAGTTGGACCAATTACGATCCACCTTAGGTCTCTTAAACTTCTCTTTTTCCTTACCCTCCTCCGTGGAGTTGGGTTCCAGTATGGGATCACGGTAAAGAAGGGCAAACACATCCACATATTCACCCCCCCATATCCTATCCCTGGTGGCCTGCATAAGGTGAGCCCCGATGGGGGTGTTCACCTCGGCATATTCCCCCTGCCATGGGCGGCAACTTCTGCATCACGGGGTAGACCATCTGGCCCAGTGGGGTGTAGTGTCCTGGGTGTGACTACACTTGTGCCACCTGTTGACTGACTCCCGGGCAAACAGTGGGTCCCAGATTGGGGTGACCTTGTGTGCCCCCACTTGGGTGTGCGGGGCTGGGCTGGGATGGCCATGGTACCCAGGAGCCGACCTAGCCCAGTCATTGCTGAGTGGCAGGCTCGGCACCGCTACCCTGACTGTGCCCCATGCAGCAACTGCTGCAGCGTGGCTCCCTCCCCCTTGGATAAGTCTCGACGCCAGACCTACCTGGGTTTGGTGTGGGGACATCATAGTGTCGGTGGGGGATGCGTGAGCAGGTTGATAGTCCGGGTTCTTCATCGTGTGCTAATGCATCGCCCTCTGATTCTTGGGGTTGTCTTTCCACCATCATGCGCACAGTGGCCTCCAACGATTCCATCTGTCCCGCGAAATCCTGCAGTTGTTCCAGAATAGCTGCCGTTGTGTTGTCCATCGGATGCCACCTGGGTGGGTGATCTTCATCTGGTCTGTTGGGAGACAATCTGCACACACACACACACACCTTGGGGGATGTGCCGTGTGAGGCTGACCACCTCGGTGGAGGTGTAATTCCACGGCACCGCAGTGTTGGGGTTGAACCCATGTTCCGTCCCCCCTTTCAGAAAGGCTGTGGGGCGTCATCCCTGTATTGAGCGGGGGGGGGTGTGTCTCACGCACCTCTCACCCTGCCATGGCAACAGTGCAGGGGGCTTAACCTGGCTTTGGGGGGGACCCTTCCCTGTTCCCCGCCTGAGGATCTGGGGAGGCCTCCCTGTGAGGGGAACTCTCCCCACTGTGTGTTGCAGCCTGGGCCGTGTGCAACGGCTCCCTCCCCCTCCTTTCCTTTGGGGGTGCTTGCTCCTGGGACCGGGAAGAACCGCACTCTGACAGGCCCCTGAGGACCTCCTCACACACCCCCATTCTGTGCTGCAGCGAGGCCTGGTCCCCATTGGGGGCTGCCACGCCCGGCCTTTCTCCTGCACGATGGCCCTCCTGCCCATCGCTGAATGGGCTTACAAAAATTTATATTTAAAAAAATGGGGGGGGGGGGAGGAAGTCAGCAAAGGGGAGGGGGGCGCAAGCACCGTGTTTGTGTTTTTTGCACAGTAATACCTCGGGGAGTGCGATCCACTCCCCCCGTTTGCCTACCACGAGGGGCGCCTCTTTACTGATGGAGCTGGAGCAACTGCTTTGCAACTGGAGCAACTGCAAGCTCCTCTTCGGCGAGGCTGGCTTGAGTCCAGCTGCACTCTAACATGACGCCCTGCAGGTCTCTTCTTGCGAGACCTGGTTTACGCACTTCACTGCATCCGCCCGACTTTCCCCGCTTGTTTTCCCCGTGGGGGTGGGGCAAACACTGCTCCCGCGCACGTCGCCTCCAGAGGTAAGGGGAGGATACATGGGGAATGGGGATTGGTGTATCTCTAACTTTTGTGGCACTGTAAAGTGGCTGCTGTAAAGCAGGATGCTTTGCTTTATGGCACATCATAATGGGAATTTGCAGCATCAATAAAGTAAGATTGCAAGTTTCAACTGCAATCCTACCCTCACCCCACTTTGTGTTAGCCATGCCGGGATTGTGAGAATCTGCTTTTGCCCTCCAAGTGTATCCAAGGAGGTAATATCAAAAGGGAGTTAGGTCATATGAGGAATAGCAATTTAAGATATTAATAACACTAGTCATAGTTAGGACATAGGCCTATCTGACACCCAAAAGGACACTACAGAACATGAAAAAATAAGCTGGCCAAAGGACTTAAAATCATCTCTTGAAGGAAAAGGGGCTCCACATTATGCACTTTGAACTAAGCCAAACAGAAACATTAAACTGTCACTACAACCGACACCTTCTTCAGGTGAACTTCGTCTTCAAAGAGAAGTTACAGTAAACAGTCATCAAATGCTAAACAAGAGCTACAGATGCATCAGGAGGGCTCCCAGGACCAGTGTCCGCCAAAACTGGCCTGATTGATAGACACCCAGTATTAACTTGTACTGATAAGATATCTCAGGGCAGGAACAAGGACTCCTCACAACGTAACAATGCAGATGAGCCTTCCGCCCAGATGAGACAAGACCCTTCTTTGTTGTGCAGATGAGCCTTACCATCTCATCCTTTCCCATGAGAACAACAGTCCCTGAAAGGTATATAAGAACTGTCTCAGCAGATGAGACCTGAACCAAAGACTAGATTCCACAAACTTATGCTGTGAGTTCCATGGTTTTGGTTCCTTTCTGACCCACACACACACACAAAGAACACCACTTTGCCGCTCGCTAGCAGCTTCAACTCTCTGGCCGCTATGGGCCCCCTCTCCTCTTCTTCTGAACCAGCCAGCACAACTCCAAAGGTGCCTCAAAAGCATAAGATACCTTTTATGGGACTATAATATAGGATAAGTGTGTGTGTGTACTAGTTTGTAAACTGCCAAGTCTGGTTTTCTGGAGTGTTGATCCCAAATAAAATACAGTTGTACCTGTATACCTGGTATCCTTGATTTATAAGTGATCATGATCCCAGTGTAACAATATCACTAGTTATCAGGGCCCTGCTATGGACTTGTGCTGTGGACTTTTTGAAAGTCCTCGGAGAAGGAATTTTTTCTCTATTGCCAGTTTGGCCCAGTTGGTGGAGGGTTTTTACCTTATCTGCAGCACTGTGGCCCAGTGTGTTGGTGAGGTCATGAAAATGTGTAGTGTCATTAAAATTTATATTGTTGTTTGTGTGCACTGCTTGAAGGCATTACCAGTGCAGGCAACTGGAGTTTACAGCGGATTCAATCAAGGTCGCCTGAGACACAACTTGATAAGACATCTTAAAAGGAAATTCAAAAGAATAGAAGGCTTTCCATGTTGTACTTGCACAGCATGAGGGCAGCTCTATACGTGTCTCCTTATAAGATGGAAACCAAAGTCTAGCGCTCCCCAAGTTCTTCCATGACTGGGGGACTGCCTCATCACATTCCCTTGCCCCTCATTAGTTAAGAGAATGGTTCGATTCCAGCATGGATCTTGGGACCCATTAAAGAAAAGTGCTAAGGGCAGCACTTTCCCTGTTGATGGGAATGGCTCAGGGTAGCCTTCCTAACGTGGTTATGGATCATGGATAAGATTGTATCACACTGGAATACTAGCTGGATTCAGCATGTTGACTGTTGACCAATAAGCACTGCAGCAGTTTCGCAACCCACACCTGTTTCCAAGTCCTCTTTCCACTGTATGTTGCAAAACATTTTTCTTTTCTTTTTTTTTAAATAGTTCAAAATAAAGAAACATGAAAATGATTCCCCTTAGCACAGTGGAAAGCAAGCACTATGATGCCCAATTTTATCTGGATTAACATGCCAAATTGTTTTCATGGACCTCAGTCCTAAAACCATTTCCGCCATTCATCTCAGTGGGTTTATAGGATTGAGAAGGGTGAAAACAGACATGCATGAAACTCTGCTTTAAGACCACTTTAAAACCGCTTTAACATTTGTTATGCATGTTGCAAAACTGCATCGGCGCCCTATACATGCATCAGCGCCCTATACATACGGCACCCTATACAGCCCTGCAACATGCATAAGAAATGTTAAAGAGGAGTTAAAGTGTTGATAAAGCAGTTACGTACATGTCTGTTTTCCCCCTTTGAGGTATTAGTTATTACTTTCATAGAATTGCAGACATTGCTTTACAAAAGTAAAATGCACCTGTGACTCAATTAGTTTACTGGTCAGGGGCTTGATCCTACAAACTAGGCATGATCCTAATGTAACAGAAGGACATTCTAATTAGGCCTGGCTGACACTTTCAGAACAAACTGACGAGCTTATGAATTGAAATGTGGCCTTTTTAAAAAATAAAAAAGCAAGCAAAAATTGACATAAATCTTTTAATTAAAATATTATGCTTTTAAAATTATTTTTAAAAACAACCTCTTTAAAATTTGTCAATGTAACCAGAAGTTTAGTTTTTAGCTTACTTAAAACCTGGGTCTTATTCAGCCAAAATCTTTTCTAAACAGTTTGATAACATTTTAATTGAAAGTATTGACATAATGGCTCAATTTCAGGCAAAACACTTCAATTTCAGGGTTTCTCACAAAGCTGGACTTTTAGTTTTCAGACAGCCCTAATTCTCCTGGAGAAGAGCAATAGAGCATCTGTGAGTAGGGATAGTCCAGTCTAAGTGCACGTTGGTGAACCTGAATGCATTTGTACCAGTTGAAATACATTGATTTTAATTAGGTTTCACTCACATCTGAATGTGCAGTTCAGCATCTAAATGTGAAGCTAACCAGTGTCCAGGTGCAACAGGTTGCAAGAGTAATGGCTATCTTTGTGTTTGGAATAGTGCACTTAGAACAGAAACTATGCTAACCAAACCCAAGTTCTGTAGTCTAATATTCAGAATTAATCATCTGCAGCTCCTCAGACTTCAGTGTCAGTTCTCAACATCTCTCGGAACATAGCCAACAGTGCTTTTGATAAGTGGGGAAAATCCCCTTTAAAAGTTAATGTCTTCTTGGTCTGAATGACCTTAATGTGGTGACAGGAGAGATCTTGCAGTTTTAATTAGAAAATGACATTTAATGAAAGGCTGTGCTAGAGGGCGCTAATTTTTAGAACAGTACACCATACAATTATATAATGGGGAAATGCCAGAGAAAGGAACTACCACAGCTTCCTGCAAATATATGATAAGTAAAGAGAACAATTCATAATTCCTGTGCTTGCCTCATGTTGTATAACGTGACGCAAATTAAACATCAGTTAAATGAATTGAGGTGCTAATCAGAAAACTGGAGGAAACACTTTATCTTTTTCATGCTCACAGCATTATTATATGGCTTCTCAGCAGTACAGACAGCTATATATCAAGAAGAAAAGGGTACCAAACAAATACAGAACGTACAGTCCAGATGCATACAAGTAACCAGATATCAAGCGTTTCTTAATATTTTAGAAAGAAGCAGCCATCGGTTTGATGCAAAATGTAACCTGTTAATTGGGGCTTCTATGCTTATCGCAAAATGCACAAATATCTATGCATTCAATTTCTAACTTAACCAATGGTGGCTGTAGCATGGGGGCGCCTGGGGCAGTGCCCTGCCCCTGCTCTCCCCTGTCTCCCTGGTGCCGCACTGATAGAGCGCTCACTGACTGAGCGCTCTGTCTTTGCTGCTGGCGGCACATCGGAATGCTGTGCTGCTCTGACTGCTACAGTCAGAGTAGCGCGGTGCTCCGATGTCAATTTCACTCAGCTGCTGGTGAGGCAGAGAGTGCTCAGTGTGTGAGTGCTCTAACACCTCTGCCTGGACTCCTTCTGGGACTCTAGAGTCTGGAGTCCCAGAAGGAACAAACTTAGACTGAACGCGAGCCAAGCAACTCAGCGTTCAGTCCAATTGTGCCACTAGGGAAATGAAATTTCCCTGGCGCAGCTTTGCATTGAGCCCTATGGGCTCAATGCAAAGCCTCACCTGGGCATTCAGTGGAGGCGCTCTGACGGCAAGATGGGCTGCAGTGCGCATGCTTGAACTGACCCAGCATGTGCGCGGCAGCCCATCTCACTGCCGAGCACCTCCATTGAACTGCCTGCCTGCCTGCCTGCCTGGAGTGGTGCCATGCCAGTCCCCAACCTGACAACGACGG
>QEPC01006403.1:429492-467829 GCA_003113815.1 Sphenodon punctatus
ATTCCCGGATTAAATCCAGTATACCGGTACCGGATTTATTCCATTGATTTCAATGGGGCACTGTCCCCATTGAAATCAATGGAATAAAAAAATTCCTCCCCCCTCCCCCTCCCAGGCTGCGTGGGTGGAAGGGGGGACACCCCCCACCCACCCTGCCCAGCCTGGATTTAAACAAAAAAATTCCCCTAAGTGTCCCCTACTGCGGCTCCGGGCCGCCACCAGCAACCCAGAGCGAGCCCACCAGCACCAGCGGCCGTCCCAGCAGCAGCTGGTAAGTATTAAGTAGTGTACTGTATGATCCCTGGTAGTAGTGTACTGTATGAAACCGGAAGGCCTACTAGCATCTGAAGCCGGCAGCCACAGTCGGCGCTGAAGCCGCCGGACCACTGGAGCTCCATGAAGGTAGGATCCCTGGGTGGGAACTTGGAAGTAGGGTGATCCCTGGGGTGGGGGGGTGTTAACCCCCCCACCCCAGGGATCATACAGTACACTACTTAATACTTACTGGCTGCTTCTGGGACGGCCGCTGGTGGTGGTGGGCTTGCTCTGGGTTGCCGGCAGCAGCCCGGAGCCGCAGTAGGGACACTCAGGGGAATTTTTTTGTTTAAATCCAGGCTGGGCAGGATGGGTGGAGGGTGTCCTCCCTTCCACCCACGCAGCCTGGGAGGGGGAGGGAAACGCGGGGTTTTTTGTGGATTTTTTTTTACATTGCGGCCATTCATTTGAATGGCCGCAATGTAAAAAAATCTGGTACCGGGAATCCAGGAAACGGGCCGGATTACCGGGTTGAATCTGATAATACCGGTACGCCCATTATCGGATACCGGAAGATCCGGTTGTCCCGGCCCTAGTACCTGGTGCTTTACAGAGAATAAAATAGACACGGTCCCTGTCCAAGAGCTTATAATCTAAAGACAGAGGGAGGGGAGACAGGGAAGGGGGAAGAGAGGGAGAGACAAGGGATGCAACATTCATGAGGATGCAATAACTCAGGTACACGTTCCTGACTTGGTTACAGTAAATAGAAGTTTGCAGATAACAAGTACGGGATAATCCTGGGTGGGGGTGATTAGCAGGAGTTAGGAAAGGCAGAGCAGAAGAGGTGGGTTTTGAGGAGGGACTTGAAGGTGTGGAGGGGGGGCAAGATGAATGATGGCAGGGAGGGAGTTCGAGGCATGTGGGCAGTGAGGAAGAAGGGACAAAGGCGGTTGGGGGAGCAGGGAAGGCATGGGAGGGTGAGGGAGGGGATGGAAGAGGAGCGGAGTGCTCAAATAGGGGTTTGGAGGGAGATCAGAGCAGAGAGGTAGGGAGGAGCAAGGTTATGAAGGGCTTTGTAGATGAAGACAAGGAGCTTGTACAGAATAAGCTCAGGAAGGGGAAGCCAGTGGAGGGAGGAGAGGAGAGGCTGCACATGGTCAAAGCGACGGGCTAGGTGGATGATCCTGACAGCAGAGTGTTGAACAGAGATGAGGGAAGCAGGGTGAGAGCGGGGAAGGCCAGCGAGGAGGAGGTTACAATAGTCAAGATGTGAGATGACTAGGGCGTGGATGAGAGTTTTGGCAGAGGAGACAGACAGAAAAGGGCAAATTTTAGCAATGTTGTGGATGGAGAAGTGGCAGGATTTGGCCACGGAGTCAATGTAGGGTTTGAAGGTGAGGTGCGAGTCAAAGATGAAGCCCAAGCTACGGGCTTGGGGTACAGGGAGGATGGAGACCCTTCAATGGCAAGTGACAGGGAAGAAGGAGAGGAAGGATTGGGAGGGAAGATAAGGAGTTCAGTTTTCACCATGTTCAGTTTAAGTTGATGTTTAGACATCCAGGCGGAGATATCGGAAAGACAGTTGGTGAGACGAGCTTGAACAGAGGGGGAGAGGGATGGAATGGAGGGAGAGAGTTGAGTGTCGTCATTGTATAGGTGGTATTTGAAACTATGGGAAGCAATGAGTTGCCTAGGGACTGGAGAGGCCCAAGGACAGAGCCTTGGGGAACCCCGACTGAAAGGGGCAGAGAGGAGGAGGGGGAGGAGTTAGGAAGAGAAACATTGAAGGAGCGGTCAGAAAGGTAGGAGGAGAAGCAGTCGAGGACAGAGTTCCAGAATCACAGGGAGTGAAGTGATTCAAGCAGGAGTGAATGGTCAACAGTGTCGAAGGCAGCAGAGAGATCAAGGAGGACAAGAATAGAGTAGAGGGGAGGCAACCCAAAATTAACAAGGTTATGGGGAGGTTTGCGAAGAAGGTAAAAGAAAGAAGAGCTGTATTAGAGAAATTGGAAGGAAAGTAAGGGAAAGAGGTTGGGGAATGGTTGGAACTTTCAAATGAGAGAGCTCTATTACGGGACTAATCCGGCCAAATATAAGAAGGAGCCGGAGGCTGGCTGCATTCTGGGGTAAACTAAAAGCATGGTAAAGTGAGATTGTGTAGCCTGGTGCTATTGTTTCTGTTTTTGTCTCTGTATGTCTGTAATTGCTAAGGCGTAAAGTCACAGAAAAAATGTTTTATTGTTATTAATAGAGTAGAGGTGGTTGGATTTAGCCACAAGAATATCGTTGGTGATTTTAGCAAGAGCGTCTTTAGTGGAGTGAAGGGGGTGGAAGCCCGATTGGAGGGGGTCAAGGGAGGAGTTGGTGGAGAGGAGGTTGAGGCAACAGGAGTAGACAACCCGTTCAAGGAGTTTGGAAGCAAAAGGGAGGAGCAAGACAGGGTGTTAATTAGAGGGTTCAGAGGCATCCAGAGTGGACTTTTTGAGAATGGGGGGATACAGTGACATGTTTAAAGGCAGAGGGGAAGGGAGCCAGTAGAGAGGGAGAGGTTGATGATATGCAGGAGGGGAGGGGTGATGGTGGAAGCAGCAAGGGAGGTCAGGAGGCGGGAAGGAAGGGAAGGGGTTGGAGGAGGTGAGCAGGGAGGAGATTTCCTCAAGGGAGGCAGGAGGGAAGGAGGACAGGAGAGAGGTGGGGGGACGTGGGGGGGGAGTGGTAGGGGGAGAGGACTTGGAAGCAATTTCCAGGCGGTTTTGTCAATCTTAGAGGCGAAGAAGAGAGCAAAATCCTGAGTGGAGAGAGAAGAGGGAGGAGAAGGACACGGGGGTTTCAGAAGGGAGTGAAAGATGGAGAAGAGATGGCGAGGGTCCCGGGAGCAGGCCTCAATGTGTGAGGCATAGTACTGCTGTCTAGTGAGGGAGATAGCAGAGTTGAGCAATGAGAGGCAGAATTTGAAGTGGAGGAAGTCAGCACGGTAGTGGGATTTGCGCCAGAGGCGTTCAGCAGTCTGGGTGCAGGAGCGAAGATGGCGAATGGTAGGGGTGAGCCAAGGGTGAGGGCTACGGGAGCGAGCAGGGCATGAGGAGAGTGGGGCAAGGGAGTCAAGGGTGGAGGCAAGAGAGGAGTTGAAAGCATAGATGACAGAGTCGGGGGAGGATGAGGAGAAAACTGAGGGAAGAAGAGGAGAGAGGGAGGAGGCAAAGTCCTGGGGCACAATAGCCTGCAGATCACGGAAGGGATGAGGAGATGGGGAAGAGGAGGGGGAGCAATGGGAGAGGTTGAAGGAGCCAAGGACATGGTCAGAGATGGGAAGGGGCTCAAAGGAGAGATCGGAGACAGAACAGTTCCTACACAACACGAGATTAAGACAGTGACCATCAGTGTGGGTGGGGTAGGCAGTCCAGAGGTGGAGTTCAAAGGAAGAGGCTAAGGAGAGGAAGCGGGCAATGCCAGACTGAGAGGGTGCATCAACATGGATATTGAAGTCGCCAAGGATGAGTGTGGGGATGTCATCAGAGAGGAATAAGGTGAGTCAGGACTTGAACTTGGAGAGAAAGGAGGAGAGGGAGCTGGGGGGCGGTAGATAACAGCAATACAGAAGTGGAGAGAGGAGTAGAGATGTACTGGGTGAGTTTCAAAGGAGGGGAAAGAGAGACAGGGGGGAGGGGTTGGAACTGGCAGGAAGAGGCGAGGAGGAGACCTACGTCACCACCCCGGCCTTCGGCCCGGGACTGGTGGGAGAAGGAGAGACCTCCGTAGAGAGGGTGGCGGGGTGACAGAGTCAGTGGTGGTGATCCAGGTTTCAGTAAGGGCGAGAAGGTGAAGGGAGCGAGAGAAGAAAAGGTCATGGATAAAGGGGGCTTTGTTAGCAGAGGAGTGACAGTTCCAGAGGGAACAGGAGAATGGGAGTTGATCAAGGGGAAGACAGGAAATAGGGATAAGATTAGGGGAAGGGGTGCGATGGGATTGGCGGGAAACTGGCCTTGGGGCAGAGGGCCAGAGGGCAAGAAATGGAGGTGGGGGGATGGTGGAGAAGAATGATAGGCTTAGTGGGGGGCAGGAGGAGAGGGCAAAGGAGTAGGGGAAGAAGCAGGTGTCCTGCTGTGGCCCATGGACCACTGTCATCTTTGTGCTTGGGCCCCAAATGTTTGCATGGACTTACCCTGGGCATGTTGGTGGCTAGCTCGGCAAAATCACAGCCCGACCTACCACCCCACAACCAGGGTCAGTACGGGGAAAAGTGGTCCACAGCGGGTTAGAACATATGTTCTGAACCACTGTGCTCTATCCCGAATCTGGGCCACAATTGTGGTCTGTGATTGGCCACCATAACTGCCCATCATGGTGGGAGGCGGGACTCTGAGTGCAGCACAGGAGCAGGGCTGGGACAGCTTCCCAGCAGGGGCCATATATGGTTGGTTCCCTAATCTGACCCTGGCCGTGTCAGCGGTGCGACGGTGACCTGACTCATTGTGGTTTGCTGCCACTCCGCTATCACTTCTGTCTTCATCCCGTGTTTTAGGGTGATCAGTCTCTGCCTGGTACTGTGAAATTTATTCCAGTCTCTTCTTAGAATCATAAAGTTGGAAGTGACCTCAAAGGTTGTCTACTCCAACCCCCTGCTCAGTGCAGGAAAACTGCAGCTACAGCATCCCTGACAGATTACTGTCTAGTCTCTGTTTGAAAACCTGAAGCGAAGGAGAGCCCACCACCTCCCTAGGCAATTTGTTCCACTCTTGAGCAGTTCTTACCATTAGGAAGTTCTTCCTAAAGTTTAACCTAAATTTGCTTACTTGTAATTTGAGCCCAATATTTCTAGTCTTGCCTTCAGGGGCAAGAGAGAACAAGTCTTTGCCATCCTCTCTGTGACAGCCCTTCAGATAGTGAAAGATCGCTATCATATCTCCACTTATTCTTCTCTTCTCTAGGCAAATATACCCAGCTCCTTCAGCCTTTCCTCATAGGATTTGGTTTCCAGACCCCTTACCATCTTTAATTGTTGCCCTCATCTGAACCCGTTCCAGTTTGTCAATGTCCTTCTTAAAGTGCAGTACCTAGAACCGGACCCAGTACTACAGATGAGGTCTGACCAGATGAAGTCTTCACATCCATACTAATGAAGGAGGAGTTTGAATGAGCCCTCAGATGAAGAAGAAATTATACACAACACCTTTTCCTCTTGCAATTGTTAACACTTTTCAAATTCACCACACATTCCTTCATCCATGTTTGTTTTCTCTTGAAGCAATGTGTTCACACAGAACTTGATACTGATAATACAACCCCACATTCCCAGTGTTGTGCAAAATCCCTTCCACTTCCTGTGTTCCTCGATTCCTTGTTTTCTGTAAAGGATTTGCTTGCAAGGATTTATTAAGTAACAATGGTGGTTTGTCATCTGAATAAACTGGAGCAAACTTCATTTCATAACATCAGTACCTGTTTGTCCCTTCCCACCTCCCAGTAACTGCAGAGGTGCAGCCAGAGAGCCCTGGAGCAGGAACTCCCTCTTCCACTGTGTGCAACTCCTGGATCGCTGCATGAAGGGAGGCATTCTTACAAGGCCTTAAGGGAAATACCACAGTAAAGAAGGGAGGAAGAGGAGGCAGTTAAATTGGCAGTTGTGAAATTT
This sequence comes from Sphenodon punctatus, assembly GCA_003113815.1. NCBI lineage: Eukaryota > Metazoa > Chordata > Lepidosauria > Sphenodontia > Sphenodontidae > Sphenodon > Sphenodon punctatus. The sequence goes on from QEPC01006403.1 coordinate 435,383, forward strand.
ATGGTGTTAACAAACGAGACATTTCCCCACATTTGCCCACGTTAACCCCAGATTCATCTATCTGCTCATCTACTAAGTGCTCACCAGATGTTCATTCCAGGGCTGCCCCAGGGCTTCTGCTCATAGGGTTAAGCCAGGAAATGTGGATCACACTGTGCAGGCGCACGCAGGCAAATCCAAAGCAACGAACTCCATGGGGCCAGTCCTCTGTAGCAACGGATCCTGCCCCAGGGGTCCCGGTCTCCAAGGAAGGAATTTTCCAAGCTTCCCTTCCCGAACCTCACCAGCAAGTGGATGGGGCATTAGCCAGGGGTGACAAAGACACCAGGTGAGCCCCAGGGCACCAACTGGGACAAATGGGTTGTGTGCCACACTTTGGCTGGGCAATCCCAGCCTGGAGCTGAGGGGAGGGAGGATGGGAAGGAGCCTGCACTGCATCTGCCTCGGGTTCCCTCTCCAGCCCAGCTGCAAGAGGGAGGAGGAGGAGGAGAACTATTCCAGCTGCCTCTGAAGAGATTACAGGAGTTGCACGGATCCTCTGGCAGGGCTGCAAACTACCTTTGATCCCTGCTTCTCTCCTTTCCCACCAGGAAAGGAGAGCAGAAGCCATGAAAGGGGGTCATGGCCCGGGAAGGCTTCTTTCCTGAGCATGACCCTGTTTTCCACCAGAGCCAGCATTAATGCACCCCGACAGCTGAGAGCTGGCTGGGGGTGGGTGGGGAGGGAGAAAGGAGAGCGTGATCATGCTGTCCCCAAGTGTGCTAGTGTCCTCTCTGGCCGAAGCACATGAACTGAGGACAGGAGGCTTCCCATTGTGCTCCCCATGTAGGTTACGGCTGTGTGTAGATGCCCTGGGGGCACCCCGGACCTGGTGGGCTTCTGGCCCATGTGTTAACACCCTTAAACATGGTGAATATGTGGTGAGTCTGCAAGGGGGAAGAAGACTATAGTGTTGCTGAGGCCTGCTTGAGTCTGCCCTCCCTGCTAGCAAACTGCTATTATTTGTGCACTTATAAGAACAAGAGAAGTACCATACGGGTGGGGAAATATAGTAAGACATGGTAAACATAGTAAATATGGTAAACACAAAGCAAGGAGGGGAAGTTGGTTTATTTAAGTTAAAATTGATATGGTGTTTCTTAAAATAAAACCTATTGCAACACAGACTTTAACTTTGTAATTCTTGTCTTGAACTCATTTGAGAAAAATGGTGTGAATAGATTTTTAACATCTATTTGTTAAAAACACCAACCAAGGCAAACAAATAAAAATACATACAGATTATGGATGTGTTCTTGACTTGAAGAACTGGCTTTTAATAATTTTTTCACATAATTGCAAAATAAAACCACTTTCTAAGACATCATGTAAAAATGGTCACGCCTTTGAAGTCAGAAATGCAAAAATCCTAGAAAGTAAAGCTAATGTTGGCACTGAAAGTTTCCCAAACTCAACGAGGCAACGGAAGCAGCTTGTTTCCTTAGAGGAAGTGAACTAGAGGGTTTTTTTGTTTTTTTTCTAAAGAGAAATACAAAATTGTCACCTGAGGCAATTAATAATGTTTGCATATCTAATATGCAAGATCAAATAAAATTCAGAGGTTGGATCAAATTTAAATTTCATTTGAATAAAAATAGCATCTAGAATTAAAAACAATGCAAAAATAAAATTGCATGGAAATATAAAGAGGAAAACTTGATTTAATTCTGGTATTATTTCCACAAGTGTAACTCTGCCATGGAATGGAGATGTTGCAGGGATTGAGATGCAGGGAGCTAGTTGTAGCTCCCTCGTTCTGGGCACTATGTCTACATAGGAAAGTAATGTCACTTGTGAATGAACAACTGTATATTATGCTACTGGGGTAAATACTTTTCCCTTATGACAGTGGAGGACTTGTCATACCTTCACTTTGGGTGTTTTTAGAAGGATCTGGGGGTGGCCATCCATGGCCAGGAGCAGAGCTGCAGTGGCCGTCCACCCTTTAGATGAACCGCTGCTCTGCCCCCAGCTGGCGCTCCAAGTTGGGGCAGCCCACTCTGCTCATAGTGCTCTGGGATGATTCTGCTCCACTTCACCCCAGGGTGACTTGCCTTTACATGGGGGTGGGGTGGAGCAGGTGTCCATCTATAGACACCCTTTGTGATGTTGCCCCTACTTTCCTCACCTTGTCCCACCTCTCAAATGCCCTTTATCGTCTCTGGCTCTTTTCAAATGGGCTGCTGTGTGGGGGAGGGAATGGGTGGGTGGCACAGTGGGGGGGGCGGTGCATGGAGGGGCATTCCCACAGACCCCCACTAACCTCCACCCATCTCCATGCATGAAGGAGTTGTTTTCTCCGTGCATGGGTGATGGGTGGAGGTGGGTGGAGCGCGGGAGTGAGGGGGGGCATGCGTCAGTTTGAAAAGGGCCTCTGTCACTCCAATAACAGAGTGCAAACAACTGTTGAAATGAAGAGTCCAACCCACTGAATTTAGCTGAAATATGTGTGGCATAGATGAGGATACAAATAAAAGAATTTAGGCCTTGTTTCTCCAAATCTTATGTGTGTGAATTTTTCTGTGAATAGCATCATGGAGTTCAGTTGGGCTACTTTTACAAGTTACGCATGTGCTTAAGTGTTTATGGGAGCCTTATTTTTAAACAATGGGTATTTTCAGATGTTACGGGATCACGCTCAACCACAGGGAATTCCCACATGGTGATCATGGTCTCATCATGTCTGTTGGGGGGAACGGAAGCTCCCTGCCAGACATTCACCCCCGTGAATCACGGGGGGGAATCACATTGAACACGCAAACGGAGGTCGTGCCCGGACCATCTCCGTTTGCTTGTTCAATGTGATTCCTCCCCGTGATCAGGGGGATCGTCTCATCTGTCCCTGGACCACGGCCCAGAATCAGCGGCAGGATTCCAGGCCGTGGTCAATGCCCCGGGGGGGGGCGGGCACAGTGGCCGCATTGGCCGTGGTGCCCGCCCATCTCCCAAGAGGGCGGGTGACCTAGGGAGCATGGAGGGGCAAGGCTGTGCGGTTGCACATTGAGCCACACGGCCCCTCCCCGATTCCCTGCCGGGATCAGCCGGCACGTCTGTTGGACGTGCCGGTTTGATCCTGGCGGGGGATCAATGGGTGTTTCCGTGACGGGGCCAATATAGGCCCCGTCACGTCTGAAAATACCCTATGTTGCTGGATTATATCTGGATGGAGTAATTCTACAGAAGCCAGTTGAGTTTCTCTAGATTTACAATGGCATGACTGAGAGCCATATTTCGCCCATTGTACACAAGCCAGACAATAAATCTGTCTTAATTAATCAACAGTGTGCAAAGAAGGAAAGAAAATCTCAAGCTAGAAACATTTGCATTATTTTCTTTAGCTATAAAAAGGATTTAGGAGATACATATTATTTAGAAACACACCTACCCATACAATAGTGCTGCCCCAGTTTACCAAAAAAACCATATTGAATACATATCTACTAAATAGCAAGTTATATTTTGCTAACAATGGTTTCTTTTGTGTTTGCAATTTTTTGTTTTCCTCCAGGAACCAAGGAACAGGTGTGCTACAGTCTAAGTAAGGTTTAGTGCAGCTTCTGTCTTTCCCAATCTGTGAACCTGGTCATGACCTAAGAAGAACTTATTATCCATAGACACGACAGGAGATAATTTAGTCCTCGTCTTCTCTGTCTAAAGAAAGAAAAACATGTTTGCCAACATCTGCTAAATCGAATTGAGTGCAGTCATTCATCTACATTCATGCAGTTGAATGTTTTCAGTGGCAATTCCAGTAACTTGTGTCTGATCTGGATGCTTCTTAGAATGTTAAATACGAAATAAGATGTTAAATATGAAATCACATGTCAGGATTCCAGTGGGAGGTCATTGTCAGATCAGCATAAGAAAGTGATATCCGCCTGTCTCCCACTCTATCAGTGACCCATTTTCCAGAGCTGTAATATAAACCAAGTTTAGAAAAAAGGCAAGATTCCAACTGCAGTAACTTGAACGTTTCCAAGGAATAATTAATCTTGTATATTTTTTCCAATAGTTGACAGTTCAGGACTAATGTTAATAAGAGGAATAGGTTATCTCTCTATATCTCACTGTTTAATGAAAGAATGAAAATAAAACTGGTTGAGAGCCAGATCAAATTATCTTCAGGGAAAAAAATAATCCCTAATGGGAAACTTCATCAGGTTGGAAAATGGTGAAAAACATTGCTTCTATCTGGAAAGGGACATAATGTACTGAGAATTGAGTGACATTTTGGAAACAGAGAGCCTGTTTTTCCTCTTGTTAACATCAGTTTTACACTTGTGTAACTCTGACTTCAGTGGAGCGTGGGGTGTAGTCAGGTACTACATACTTACTTAGATAAAAAATATAGGAGAGCAAATGTGTGTAACCTCTGTGTTGCCATCTCCACACCCAGTTCCTGGTAGTTTCTTGGAAATTAAATGTGTGCAAGAACCAAACAGTCAATGTATTTTATAACTCTGTTGAATATAGGAATGATCAGTAATAAAAAGGGTAAGTGGGAAAAGGGAAGTAAGGAAAGTTTAAGTCAAGATTGCAGTCTGTTTCAAGTATAAATTACAAAAATAATTTGAGATTTTCAGGAGGGACTCTTGCTGTGGTAACTGAGTCCAGCCTATTTCCTGAATATTAACAGGGCTAACTATTCGCTATTTCTACTGTTAGCCAATCACCATTAGCTTTAGATGCTCAACTGTTTTCTTAGCAACAAACCACGTTGCAGGAGATCATGCTGATTTATATTGGTGTAACTGAGAAGATAATCAGGTTCACAATACATATGCCAAAAATCTCCCCCCCCCCCAAATTTGTTTCAAAATGATCTCTTACATGTAACGTTGCATTATATTTAGAAACAGATACCCAGTGTAGTCAAGGAAACAATATTTTTAGTATATGTACATGCCAAGTTTGGAAAGGCTCTTTGATCACAGCTGCAGCGCTTGTACTTTGAGACACTCCATGGACTGAGCACATGATATTGCTACAAATAAACATCTCTGTGAGATTACCAGCTCTGAGAGAAATTCTGATATTGACTAAAAATAGAAGTGACAGTGGAGTGGCGGTCGAGTCACTACCATGCCACTGACATGGTGAGGTCAGATTGCAGAATCAACCACACGTGACCCCGGATGTTCTGGCCCCACCCCCATACTGCACCCAGCACCCTGCACCCTACCATGATGGGCGGCCATGGCGGTCAATCTCAGACTGCCATGGCGGCTCCAATCCAGGACGGGCCACAGTGAGTCAGAACATACATTCTAACCCACTGTGGCCCACTTTAACCTGGTGGGAGGGAAGCAGTAGTCCGGGCTGCGACCTCGGCACTTTGCCGAGTGATGACTGGGCTAGCCACCAACATGCCTGTGGTCAGTCTGGGCAAACATCTTCAGGCCCGAGCACAAACATGACAGTGACATGTGGGACACAGTGAGACAGAACTGGCCAGAGCAGTTTAATGTCACATTTGTTTTTACGGACATTTTTACATGCACCTTAATTTTCCCGGACTTCAAAGTCCAGTTTCGGCGAATTTGTGTGTGGGGAGTTTAGACGCTCCCCCTTCATCCTGGAAGTTGGTCGGGTGCCATCATAAACAGCAGCACCCAGCGACTTCTGCATGTTCCATGACCTGGACTTTTAAGTCCCGAGTAGCAGAAGATTTACAAATCTGGGTCACAAAACATGCAGACGTTGCCAGGTGCTGCTGTTTACAACAGCACCTGGTCAACTTTCAAGGGGGGTGGGGTGGGGAAGGGAGAGCTCTAAATTCCGTGCTTGTAAGTTCACGAAACCCAGATATTGAAGTCTGGGAAAATTAAGGTGCATGTAAAATGCCCATTATCTGTTTTCCCTTGGCCCTTGTTAATAGTCATTGCTAATGTAAATGTAATTGGGAACTGTCTGCGCCTAAAGAAAAGGAACTGCTGTGTCTGAAGGAGAGATATCAGTTCTTGGAAGCAACACACACTTTCCTTGTGCTTCACCACTGTTATCAGTAATCTTCTCACATTCATAATGCTTAGCTCCACAAGTTTGACATGTTGCGACCAAATTTCTGATGTCAAATTGAGTACCCATTCTAGGCAGATTTACTCCACACCTATTATAAACGTGTAATGCTATATTTCTTTCAATTGATGTGTCTGCAATACTTTGTCATGACTCTCAATCTTTGTAGGAAGGTTTGGCCCATCTTTGTATGAGTTCCCCTGTTCTCTTTTGCATCTTCTAATTAGAGAATGGTTACCGTCTCCCTTGGATGTCCATGTGAAGCCATAAACAGCCAAAAGCTGGGAAATTGCTGAGTGTAGACCCACGTTGTTTGAAGACTGCAGAGAGATTGAAGCGCACCTCTACTTTGAGCAAGTCAGGACCACTGCTTAAAAGCTCTATTTTTTAATTGTTTGGGTTTTTTTATTTGGGTTTTTACAGTTGATGGCAAATCTATGGTTCCTAATCTTTAATTGTATATATATGTGATATAATAGAGAAGCAGAACTGAATATAAAAAGAGAAGTAAAAGGCCATCTCAAGTTGGATACACATTTTGGAATTTTGCCTGACATCTTGAGAGACATTGCAAATTTGTTTATGTTCTATGGACTCGTGGCTTTGTGCCCTTTCTTGTTTATTGTACCATCAGAAGCTTGCTCTGTTTTGTTTTTTAATAAAAGAAAGTTATCTTTGGTACTGAAGAAAGAACTCAAGAGATCCTTTTTTGTGATGATATAAATGAAGGGGGTGGGGGTGGGAAATAGTAAGTGATGCCAGCATCCTCTGTTACACTATGGAGTCAGTATCTGTGACCTTCCATGACTTGCGGATCTTTGTGCAGTACAGATAATATTTACTGAATCAGGACCTCAGATAGATATGTATATTTTGGACAACTTGTGCTTAAATCAGAGTTTGGAGCATATATGGTAAAGTTCAGATGGAAGGGACCCAAGTATCATTATAAATGGATGTCATTTGACTGATTGCTGCTTCAGCCCTCCTTCTATATGGATCCATTCCCCTATCCTTGTAGGCATGCCCTCATCTCCACTCCCCCTGAGCGTACTCTTTCAATAGGTAGGGGCAGGTACTGGATCCAGGAGCCAGAACCAGGAACTTGAAAGGGGCAAAATACAAACTAGTTGTGAGCTGCATTTGGCCTCCGGGTGCCCGGACTTCCGAAAGCATGGTCAAAGAGATTCCTGCCGGGGGGAATGAACATCTGGCAGGAATCACTTTTTGGCCCAACAGACGTTACGCCACCACAGGGTGATTTCAGATGTTACAGCGGGCCCCATTCACCGTGGGCCATGGGGTGGTTCGGACCACAGCCCGGGGTGAAGGGGCTCCCCAACAGATGTGCACCGCTTCTCCCTGGGCTGCGGGAACCGGCGAACCACGACCCGTGGTGAATGGGGCCCACCGTAACAGCTGTCATGGAACCGCGGATCGTGGAGGGGGCGGGGCCGCGTGGCACAGCGTGCTGCCGCATGGCCCCGCCCCTGCATTCTGCACTGGCCCTCCCCCCACCAGACAGGCAGCGAGAGCGGACAATCCGGCAGCACTCGCCACCGCAGTCAGAGGGGGAATGAATTCCACCACCAGCAGGGGTAAGTGAACAGACATGATGATTCAGTCATCCCTGCTGTGGTGGCCATTCTCCACACTTCTGGACCTGCTTGCATCCTCAGGTCCAGAAGTATGGTGAATGCAAACTCGGCCCACATTTGACTGTGGTGAACATCTGGTGGGTAGCAAACAGACGTTCACCACAGTCAAGCGCGGGCCATGTTTGAGGGTACTTTCAGACGTTACGGGCGGCCGGTTCACCACAGCGAACCACCAGGGGGGGCGAACAGCGCAACCACGCCCGGGGGTTGGAAAACGACCCAAACAGACGTGCCGGGAACGGGACCACGGCCCGGAACCGGGCCGCACCATCACGGCCCGTGGCAGCACAACAGACGTGCAGCCGAACCCCCGGCGGGCGCTAAACCCCCACAAGGCACCGGGCAGGGGCGGGACACAGACATGGCCGACTGAGGGCAAACGAAGCCACAAGGCACACAAGGGAACGCCCACACAAGGGAAACGGGAAGGGAGGGGGGAAGAGCGAGAACAGGCTGACAGCCGGCTCACACAGCGGTCCCGCAGCGGGGCACAATGCACGGCCACACGCCCGGGCACACACACACACACACACACACACACACCAGGGAAAGGCCGGGAAGGGGGGAAGGGGCGCCCGGAACACCCCACCCGGAACACCGGCAGGGAGGGGGGGGCACCACCACGGGGCAAGGCACAGACAGCAGCAACCCCCACCCCCACACCACCCCAGTCCAGTCCAGTCCAAGGAGGTGCCCCCACAGGAACAGAGGCAGTCTCGGGGGGGGGGGGCGGACCCCCGGAGCAAGGCACGTTGGGGGCCCCCAAAGCACAGCGAGGCCGGCGGAGGGGCGCCAGGAGGAGGAGGAAGGGGGCCCCACAGTCAAAGGCTGGCACAGGCAGGGCAGCCGGGTCCAGCGGTGCTCCTCCGCAGCACCAGCGACGCTCAGGCAGCACCCACGGAGTCACGGGGATGGAGGGGGCCCAGGACCACGGCCAGGGGCAGCAGCAAGCAGCGAGGCGGGCGGGAGCTCACCGAGGTGGGGTCCGCAGGTCGGGAGCGGCCAGCGGGGACCAGGGCCCCCCCCCGGGCCGGGGCGGGAGCCCACACGGGGGCACCACGCCGGGGGGGGCAGGCCAGCGACGCGGGGCTCACGGGCCGCTGCCGGGGGCCCCGCTGGCCCGAGGGCCCGGGTGGCCCGCCCGGTGGACCAGGTGGGGCCAGTGCAGCATGCCCCGGCGGTACCCCTGCAAGGACATGTAGTGGGCGATCAGGTAGTAGGCCTCGAAGGGATCGGGCATGGTGAGGGCCAGCTGCACATCCACACGCGCCCACACCGCCAACAGGGATGACATCTCCACCGCGGAGGGCTCCGGCACACAGCAGGCAGCAGAAGGGGGCCACGGAAGATGCCCCAGCTCCAGAAGCCGCTGGAACGCCGCCCCACGGGTGCGCTGGTACCCACGGGCCCCGTGAACACAGGAGAAGTAGCTCACGGCCAAGGCAGGGCCACCCTCGGCCAGGCACTCCGAGTAGGCGCCCAGACCACACACCACCAGCGCTGACACGGTCTCCGAGGCGCTCCAGGGCACATGGGCGCACAGCACCTCCGGGATGCGCCCCTCGGGGAAACGAGCCAGCCCCAGGGCCTCCGCATGCAGCCGGCAATCACGGGCGCTCACCACATGGCCAAAGTAACGGAGCCCGGAGCTCAGGCTCTCGTAGGCACCTGCACGGCTCCCCGGCCCGGCCAGGAGCAGCTGCACGGCAGGGGTGTGCCACAGGTCGCACAGAGACATGGTCTCGCGGAAGGCCCAGATATGGGGGGCCCCTTGGGGGCCGGACAGCGGGAGCCCCATGGATGGGCAGCCAGCCATGGTCCAGCACAACAGGGAATGGGACACGGAGCCCGGAGGGCACACAGACTGCCCAGGGCCGGGAGAGGCTCGGCCCGGCCCCCGGGACAGGGAACACGGGCCCGCACCGCAACATTGTAGCACAACAGAGCGAGGCGTAGGGTGCGGGCCCGGCACAGCTGCAGAGAACAACAGCGAGCTCTCTGTCTGCCTAATCGCACCTTCAAGGCCATCCCGCTACAAACAGCGAGGGGAGGGGGCCCGGGGTGCTGGGGGCGGGAGCAGCCGGAACGCACCGGCACAGGGCGCGCGCAGGCCCGCGAGGCCGACCCCCGGGCGGAGCCACCAGCACCGGGCCGCCATAAGCGCTCCCAGCCCCCACCGGGGCCCCAGCACCATGGAGCGCGATAGGGCAGGTGGGAACTGGATGTTCCTCGCGCTCGCGGCTGAGTGGCACCGTGACCACACTGAGCAGCTGTGCCTCCTGACCGAGAGGGTGCACCTGGCCGTCCGCCTGCGCTATGTCCTGGCCCTGCGGGCTGGCGTGCGCCTCCGGGGCCAGCAGGCCCGCAGGAGAGTCCGTGCCCGGCTCAGGGCTCGGCGCCGGGCCTGGGGGGCGTGGCTGGCCGCCTGCCGGAGCCTCACCCGGCCCGCTGCGCTCCGAGGGGCCGCGAGGCGGTTCCGCTGGGCAACGCAGACCCTCCGCCGGGCAGCGCTGCTGGCTATGCCCATAGCGCGGAGCCTATGGGTCACGGAGCGGCCCCAGGCCTGGTGGGAGCGGGCCCAGGCCCACTGGGGGGAGGCCGAGTGGGGGTCCCACTTCCGGATGGGCAAGGCCACCCTGCTGCGCCTAGCGGAGCTCCTCACGCCCTGGCTGGAGCGGCAGCACACCTCCATGCGGGAGCCCATCCCCATGGTCCAGCGGGTGGCCATAGGGGTCTGGGCCCTCGCAACGCCCGACTCCTGCCGCTCCGTGTCCCAGCACTTCGGGGTGGGGCTCAGCACGGTCGCCTGCATCGTGCGGGATGTGTGCGAGGCTGTGGAGGGCGTGCTCCTCGACAGGACCATCCAGCTCCTGGACCAGGGCGCTGTGATGGCTGGCTTCGCGGCCGGGGGCTTCCCGAACTGCATCGGAGCCGTGGACGGCACACACATCGAGATCCTGCGCCCGGCCGCGGGGGAGGCCCTGGAGTATGTGAACCGGCACGGATACTACTCCCTGCACCTGCAGGGGGTGGTGGACCACCGGGCCCGCTTCATAGACATCTACACGGGCAACTCCGGCCGGAGTCACGACGCCAGGATCATGACCATCTCCCCCTTCTATGCCCGCATGTACCGGGGGGACTTCGCGGACATGGGCATGAGGTGGATCGAGGGGGTTCCCATGCCCCCCTGCATCCTGGGGGACCCCGCCTACCCCCTGACCCGCTGGCTGATGAAGGTCTACCCTGTCCCGAGCACCCCTGCGGAGCAGGTATACAATACCCGCCTGTGTGCCAGCCGGACCGTGGTGGAGCGTGCCTTCGGGGCCCTGAAGCAGCGCTGGAGGAGTATAGCTGGCCGCCTGGACTTCACCGTCCCCACCTCCGCCCTGGTGATCGGTGCCTGCTGCGTTCTGCACAATGTGTGCGAGACCGAGGGGGCGGCCCTGGAGTACCCCGAGCCCCACCGGCCCCCCGGTCCTGTTCCCCTGTACGTGAACGCAGGGAACCCCCGGGAGTACCGGTATGCCAAAAGGATCCGGAACGCCCTTGCAACCCACATCGCCCGGGGGGGCCCGCTGTGAGGGCCTTCCCGCCCCTGGGGGCCCCACCCCCCCTTCCGTGCCCATGCCCCTGTACACGCGGTCCCACAGCCCTGTCCCCCCCACAAACGGGCCGGGGACAACTGTCTATTTACAACACTTTATTGCCCACACAGTTCACACAATCACCCTGTGCCCCCTCCCCACCCCCGTGCCCGTGACCCCGTCCACCACCCGCCCTCATGTGGCCCTCCCCCTCCCCCCCCTTCCCACCATCCCCCCGCGTTTCCTGGGCCGACCCCTCGTGCGGCCGCTTGGGCCCACCGAGCTCTGGGAGCTCCCCTCCCCCCCACTGTCCGTGTCCCCTGCCGTGTCCTGGGCCGGTCCCGGCCCCGGCAGGGGGCCGGGCGGCGGATGGGCAGCTGTGCCCGGTGCCCCGGTCGCGCCCCGGGGGGGCTGGACCCTCCGGAGGCCCGGGGGCACTGGGAGGCGCATGCGAGGGCCCTGGGGCCGGGGGGGCGCCAGGGGCGGCAGGGCTGGGCCCGGGGGCGCCGAGGGGCCCGGCATGGGGACCTGGGCGGGCAGGGCGCCCGGAGGTGCGCCGGCCATCACGTAGGCACACATGGTGCCCGCATGCAGGAGCAGGGAGGTCCCAATGTCGTGGGACCTGTCCATCTTTGCACTGTGCTCCCGCACCATGCCCTGTATGTCCTGCCGGAGGCCCCTGAGCAGCCCCTGCTGCCGCTGGTGCTCCCGGCGCTCCCGCCTCCGCTCCAGGCGCACCTCCGCCTCCAGCCGGCGGTCTGTCTCCAGGGCCTTCTCCATGGACCGCTCTATGGCCGCCTCCATGCGGTCCACGGAGGCGATCATGCGCTCCCCCTGTTCCTCCGCCCTGCGGACGATGTCCTCCGCTTGCTCCTCCCTGCGCCTGCGGACCCGCGCCCGGTACTCCCGCATCCGCTGGGCTGGGGCTGCGGCCGGCGGAGGCGCCGCGCGCGGGGGCTGCCCTGTGGAAATGGGCGGGTGGGTCAGTGCAGGGCCCTGTCCCCTAGCGGGGTCGGGTCCCGGGGCCCCCTGCCCCCCCTCCCCCACTGAGGCCGGAGGCCCCCCTGGGCTGGCGCCCGGGGGGCCCTCCCGCCATCCCAGCCCTCCCGCCTTACCTGGGTCCGGCACCTGCTCTCCTGTGCCCTCCGCGGGGGCCTGCACCGTCTCGCTGGCCCGGTCCTGGGGCTCCCCATGTCCTGCGGGCGGGAGAGGGGGGAGCGGGTGAAGGGGGCTGGTTGTGGCCCCTGCAGCAGGGCCCCCACCCCTGCCACCGGCCCCCTGGTCGTGCCCCCCCCTGCCCTGGGGGCCCGCTTACCCTCTATGTCCGTCTCCGAGCCTTCGGAGCCCGGCGCCTCACCCTGGGAGTGCTCCCCCTGGGACCACTGGCTGAGGGTGGTGAAGGTGCCGACCTCCGACTCCGCCTGGCCGGCCCGGCGTTGGGATGTCTCCGGGCTGCTGCTGGGGGGGGGCCTTGGGGCTTCTGCGGGTCCCGGGTGGTCCTCCTGGGGGTGGGGGTCCCCTGAGCTCGTGTCTACCGGGCGGGCGGCGAGGGGAGGGGGTACCTCGGCCCGCTCCCTGCCCTGGACCACAGCGCTGCCCACCAGGCGTGGGGCAACGATGGAGCCCTTCATGTGAAGGATGCGGTCCAGGGCATCGTAGTAGGGGGCGGTGCGGGCCCCGTGGCCGGAGCGGCTGTTATTGTCCTTGAGGGCCTTGTACCCCCTCTTGAGCTCCTTGGCCTTCGAGCGACACTGGTTGACAGTGCGCTCGTGCCCCGCCGCCTCCATGTCGCGCACGATGTCCCGGTAGACATGCTCGTTGCGCTGGTTTATTGCGAGCTCCACCTGGTACTCGAGGGTCCCCCAGATCCGTATGAAGTCCCGGGTCTCCTGGAGGCCCCACTGTCCCCCTCTGTGATAGGCCTTCCTCCGGCTGGGCCCCTGCTGTTCCTCCTCCCGGTGCAGCTCCTGCTGCACCTGCCTCTGCTCCTCCTCCACCTCCTCCTGGGGGTGCGCCTCCAGGGGCCGGGGGCCGGGCTCCTCCTGGGGCTCGTCCGCCCGGGCCGACTTTCGTGTCTGGGGGGGGGAAGGGGGGTGGTTGGTTGCTGGGTGAGGGTGTGGGCCCTCTCGGGGGCCCCCTGCCCCCCTGCCCTCCGCCCGGGGTCCCCCTGCCCCCCTGCCTTCCGCCCGGGGTCCCCCCGGCCCCCTCCACAGGGGGTTCCCCTGTGCCCCCTGTTCCCCTCCCAGTGGGTGCCCTTACCCGTTTCCTGGGTGCCTCCTGTGGGCCTGTTCCGGCCGCTGTCCCCGGGGCGGCGCGACCCGGCTGCAGCTGTGGTTGGTGTTCCCGGGGCGCCTCCCTGGTCGGGTGCTCCCGTGTGCCCCCTTCCTGCACCTGTGCCCCCTCCGCCTGCATCGCTGGGCCTGGCTGCACGTCCTCCGCCTCCTGTCCCGCCGCTGTCGCTGTTCGTGCCTCCGCTCTCTTCCGCTTCCCTCCTCGCTCCATCCCGCCACGCTTGCTTGCTGCTGCTCTCGCTTTAAATCTCCCTCCGGTGTTTGTGTTGGTGCTGGTTGCCTGGCAGCGACGCTGCGTGCCTCGTCCCCGGCCGGGGCTCCATTTTTTTGGTTCCGCTGGGGGATTGGCGTCCAGACGTTACTTTTGCTTGGTTCCCTGTGGGGGTTGGTTTGACCACGCTTCCCGAGACCTTCCCCCGGCTAGCCCGGGAAGCGTGGTTCAAACTGACCCCATGTGGGTATTGAGCGTGGTGAACATCTGGCGCACGCCGTTCAGACGTTCCGGGCCCTTTGGCCCCGCGGGGGGGTTCAGCGTGGTTCAGTGTGGTTCACCGTGATCTCGTAACGTCTGAAATCACCCTGAGTGTGGTTCAGGCGTGGTGAATCTTGGATTCGTCACGACTGAAATCACCCACAGTCCCCTCAGGGGGATTCACCATGGTGGCATAACGTCTGAAATCACCCTATGTTACAGGATACATATTTTTATTGCCCTACTCTCTTTATCTTTTTTCTTTAGAAATGATTGATATTCAATATTGTTGTATATCATGGCTTCGAAAAGGTAAGAACTATGGCCATTTTCACACAGACACTCTAACACTGATAAAATGGGTGTTATATTTTATTTTACATGTTGCAGGGCACCCATAGAGCACACCTGCAGCTCTGCAACATGTATAATAAAATGTTACACCCATTTTATCAGTGTTAGAATGTCTGTGTGGAAAGGGACTTTCTGTATTCCAGGTTTTAGTCCATTTTACATATTGTGTGTGTGTCTATCACCTATATTGTACTCTATTTTATCTGTAGATTTCCCTGAAGAACTGATGCTTGAAACGTGTTGGGTTTGGATTTTATAGAATTTGTATATTTATTATTGCTATGTTTCTATATGGTATTTGATATTGTTATCCATTGTATATATATGTATTTGTAGTAAATCATTATTAGTATACTTCCCAGTAACTTTTTTGTGTGTTGTTTTGTTGCTGTTAGTGGCTGTTGTTGTTGTTATTATTAATTATTATTATTATTATTATTATTATTATTATTATTATTATTATTTTATTTATTAGAAGCACTTGTATAGTGCCAGCTGTGTACCTGGTGCTTTACAGAACAATGAGATGGACGCAGTTCCTGCCTATGGCTTACAATCTAAAAGACTCGGAGGGGGGGAGACAAGGAGCGGGGACATAGGGAGAGACAAAGGAGAGGGGACATAGGGAGAGACAAAGGAGAGGGGACATAGGGAGAGACAAGGGATAAAACATTCAAGCGGATGCAAAGTCTCAGGTGCACGTGCTTGACTTGGTTGCAGTTAGGGAGGAGTCAGGGGGAGGGCAGACAGTAAATGTTGAGAGGAAAGTTCTAGCAGGCATCGAGAGAGGAGACAAGGAAGGTTGGGTTTTGAAGAGGGATTTGAAGGAGCGGAGGGAGGGGGCAAGGCGGATGTGGGCAGGGAGGGAGTTCCAGGCATGGGGAGCAGTGAGGGAGAAGGGACGAAGGCGGTTGGGGAAGTAGGGGAGGCGTGGGAGGACTGCACATGGTCAAGGTGACGGGCTAGGTGGATGATCCTGGCAGCAGAGTTCTGAACAGAGATGAGGGGAGAAAGGTGAGAGCGGGGAAGTCCAGCGAGGAGGAGGTTACAGTAGTCGAGGCATGAGATGACTAGGGCATGGATAAGAGTTTTTGCAGAGGAGACAGACAGAAAAGGGCGGATCTCCATTTCTGCCTATTGAGTTTTACATCTACCAGCTTTTAGGTCTTGCCAGACTGGAGTATGCTCAGTAAGTGGCCCTACACCTACTGCAGCCCCTGAGTAATACAAACAATGGGTGCCTTTTAGATGGACACCTGCTCCACTCCTGCTCTGCCCCACCCCCGCCTGGCCCGTTCTTGTAGAGGCAAGTCACCTTGGGATGACGCAGAGCAGAAGCAGAGCAGGTGCTGCCTGCTCCAAGCCAGCTCCACTCACAGTGCTTTGGAACATCCCACCAGCAGAATGGGCCACCTGAACCTGGAGCTACAGCCGGGGGTGGAACAGTGGTCTGTCTAAAGGACAAATGGCCACTGCAGCTCCACTCTCGGCTGTTGGTTGCCCCAGCAATGGCCATAGAGCTGCAGGAGGCAGCCTAGAGTAGCTACCAATCTACTTGCAGCTGAAGGGCGTGGGGGGCATGTGCAGGTAGATTGTGGGCAATGGTGGCAGGCTCTGTTTAAATAATATTTTACATACTGCCTGTGATTTTGGGGGTTAAAATTTTCAATTACGGTTTTGAACAAATGGGGCTAATTTTCAATTACGGTTTTGAACAAATAGGGCTAATTCACAACTCAAATTTCAGCATTTATTTCCTTTAATGAATACTCACATGTTAGTTTCACATAATTGTGAATGTTCTACAAAATTCAGCTTCATTTAACTCACTTCTCTTGATTTTATGTAGTTGAACCATTAATTAGTTTCTTTACACAAAAACTAGTCAAAGTGAGAATTATTTTGTTAATTAAACAAATGAAATTTAAGCAAAGACTTTGGGCTCAGTGCTTATTTACCCATGTCTGCATAGAGGTTGGTGCATGTAAGTTGTATGTAAAGTTAGGGTTACCATACCATCTGGGGTTTCCTGGACATGTTTTGGTCCCACGCAGACCAGAACTTTTTTGATTTACCAAACCCTGTCTGGGTGGATTTTTTTCAATAGTTACGAATTGACTATTGAATTGTGAACCACTGCTCTTGTCCAACCAAAAGTTGCATAAATATACAAATATGTGCATATAGATAACATATCAGAGGCATGTTTATACCGATAGTACAATACTCAAATCATTTACAATTGTCACAAGACCTTACTGCTGACCATTTACCGTGTACCATTTACCATTAATGTACTACGTAGACTTACTGCATTACCAAGGGTACTGTTTTACTTCTGGGTTTTTATTCATTGTTTGTTTGCTTCATTCCCTCCTGAGAAAATGGACATGCTTGCCACCCAGCCATCTATAATCCCAAAATATATTTTTGATTGCCACCCAGCCATCAGCAATCTCCAAATGAAGGCTTCCCTGCCCAGAAAGAAATATAGCAAGAAATCCAGGGAAAAGGAACAAAGAACCCCAAACTGGGGTGATATCAGATAGTAACATTGCTCTGAGGCCAGGATGACTGAGGATTGCACAATCAATAGCCCAAATTCATGCCATGCCACCCAGGCATATGTAATCCCCAAATGCTGGCTGCCCCAGGCAGCGAGAAATACAGGAAGAGAATGGATCTGTGGAGAAGGAGGATTGTGAATCAGACAGCACAATCCGTTCCAGATGCCACCCATCTGTAATTCACAGACATGCTGCCAAATGTAAAAAAGAAAGGCCATGCCCATGATGAGATCAGCAAAATGTGAGAATTTGAGAAACAAAGAAATACTATGTAGAAGTTCCATGTTTTATACCACAAAGATAGAAGACTTGCTTATTCCATGCATACACTTACCCCTACCAGCTGCTGCAAAGTCACCAGCAAAAGAGGGGGGGAAATGGTACTGCTATGGCCATTGGTCCTTTGAAACCAATCAGAATTGTCCCATGCCCTGCAATTCTGAATTGGACCCTGGAAAACAGAATTGGTTGCCTTCCCAATCAGAATTTTTCCCTCCAGGTTGTTGACCAAAAAAGGAAAAATGGAACGCAGTGACAATTGACGTCAATATTGCGTCAGAATTAGAACCTTATGCTAAAGCGGTAAGTAGTACATTATATGTCAAAGTGGTAAACAGGATGGCAAAGTGGTAAATAGTATGGCAAAGTGGTAAATGGTACAGGAAAGCGGTAAATGGTGTGGTAACCATCACTACTGGATTCTGGTAAGCAAGTTATTGGTAAAATGAGAATCAAAATCTCGATCGAGTCATTCTTAAATACCACAAAGTGCTTGATTCTTCTGAGCCAGTATCAAGAACTGTGATTTCAATGAGATTACTTGAATATGTGAGGTCTTGTTTACTGTAGACAGTACTGTACACAATGAAAGCCAGTCCTAATTGGGACCCTTTGATGGTATCCCATGGAAATAAATAAGAATAATATTGACATCTTATAAATTCAGTTTTCCAGGAAAGTCTAATTGGAAGTCCCCTCCGCTCTCATCGGGGTGGGGGTTTGGCACCCCCCCATGGGGAGAAGATGGCAAGGCTGGAGGTGGGGAGGCCGCAGGGCTGTCGGGAAGTACGGGAGGGTCAGAGCGGTTGCCTAGCAACCGAGGACAGGTGCCTGGGACTCTCGCGAGAGCTGGGACTCCTGGGCACCATTTTAGGTTCCCTGCTCATACGCCTCACTTGTGGCTGGGTGCGGCGCAGGAAAGGACGTGCAGGTCGGTCATGTGGCAGGACTGGGCCACACGCCTTGCTAGAATGCCTGATCATCTTCAGGGGAGGAGGGGTGGCCCCGCCGTGGGGCCGAGCAGCCCGTGCCAGCAAGCAGGAGGTTTGTCGGGTTACTGGTTGGTGGGATGGGAGGGCCCGGCCAGCAAGGGGGAAAGTAGGTTGGTTCACGACCCAGGCCGACGGCATGCGGGCAGGCAGTGGCGGTCCCCCCCCTTTCTTGAGAGCCCCACCTTGTGGTGTGTGTTCTTCCACAGGAACAAAGGGGGTGTGTGGCTGGGGCCGAGCGGCGCAGCGGGCCCGGCCTGCATAAGGGTTAAGAAGGGAAGCAATTGAGCAGGCGGGGGTGGTGGATTGACCCCCCCTCCTCCGCCTTTGTTGCAGCCCCCCCGGGGTGCGCAGGAACGAGGGGGGTGAGTGGCCTCTGCTGGTCGGTGCAGCTGACGAAGGGGGGGAAGAGCACCTCTTCCCTCAGGTGGAAGGGAGGGGGAGCTGGGACAGGGGTTGGACGGAGAGGCACAGCCTCATGGCCCCCCGCAAGACCAAGACCCCGCCGAAAACCCCCGCCAAGTGGGCACCGAAGGCACCCCTGAAAGTGGGCACAGCCAAGGAAACACATCAGGTAGCATCCCATCAGGAGGCAGTCCTGCAAGCTATGTAGGCACAGCTCCTGGGGTACCAGGCCTGTATTGAGGAGTTGGAGGGCTCACAAGGGCAAGATGAGAAGCGCGAAAGGGGGCAACCATGGGATCCTGGACAGGCAGGGTTGCAGAATGTGACGGATGTGTGCACCAACCCCCATGGGGGGGAGGGGCCTCCCTGCCGTGGATAGGGCCGACACCGGTTTCTGCCGTTTCGTTACAGGAATGATGAGCCAGAGACCAGTAGAAGAAGGGAGGACTTATCACCTAGCCAGCAAGCACAGATACAGGCACTCCAAGAGGGGATGCAGGCCCTGACGGACCGCCTGGAAGCAGCCCAGTGATGCCAGCGAGGGGTAGTGGGTACCGTAGGGGGCCCCAGGCACCAACGGGAGTCGGAACCCTGGGACAGCGAGTAAGGTGAGGACTACTGGTGTGAAGGGGATTATGAACAGTTGGGGGCAGGGCCAATGGTCGACGCCCGGGGCGGGTGGACTAGGCGCAAAAGCGGGCAAACACTGAGATAGGTAATTGGCTACAAAGAAAAGGGGGAAAGGTTATCAGTCATGAAGGTATCAACCATGACAAGAACGAGTTGTTTAGAAGTGATGGTGTCCACCTATCAGATATGGGTTGTAATCTTTACCTTGGGGTCCTAAAATGCTGGCTAATCGAGATTCTTGAAAGTATTGGGGGTTTGGCGGTGAATCAACCAAGCAAAGCTAGCGGTTCTGGTTGCAGTGGGCTGAGTTAAGGCCAATTGTTTAATAAATGGTTGAACAAAGTTAAGTTGATAGCATAGCATGATTAGGAACATCTCCTTAAGAGATGGGTAAGGACATGCATAGCCGCACAGTGCGGCCCACTGCATGGTCAGTCCAAGGGTGGGAGGTGAACGGCCGAACCCGCTGGGCTGACCATGTGCCAAACAAGTGGTTACGGTGTTCTCACCCTTGTTAGTTAACCCCCACCCCACCCCCAAGGGCAGGGGTAAGTACGAGCAACCTGCTCCGGCCCGGGGAAACCTGGTGATTGGGGCAGGGTGTATTGTCAGTTAAAGAAGTTTACAAGGTAGGGCACAGGAGGATTCCCCTCGGGCTTAATCTGAGAACGTGGGGAAGAAGGGCTCTCAGTGGACAGGGAGGCACCCGGTAGGTGGTGTTGGGAACCTCCTGTGGTTGGGAAAACAGTTAGGGTCAGTTAAAAAGGGAGGACCGCGGTTCAAGGGAGGAAGCGGGAGGGGTACCCGTTCCCTCCCTTTGGAAACAATTAATAAAGAGTGCAGCCGTTAAAACCCACGGAGATGTCCTCGTCTTCTTTGGGGGTGCGTCGACAAAAGGTAGTTTGTTGTTGAGGGAGCATTTTTTTCTATTCTCTTATAGTAAGGATACGTATTACTATACACACTAGTATTTCTAAAAACTATTTGCATAATAAAAATCCCAGACTACATTAAATTAAGTAAAAGATCCTAGAAAAAAAGCTTTTTGGCCTAAGAACTATAACCTTTAGTTCTGGAACACCGTATGCTAAAACCAGTTGTTCATGTCAGCACTTCCACTTGAGTTTCTAATAGAGATAGCCAATGGTGATGTGAAACATATGGTGAATATCAACATATGAGGTCAAGAGAGGTTTCCATTTTACTCTCTTCCAGAGGAAAAAACATTACCAGAAAGTGTTTTAATGCCCTGGGGTGGGGGGCATTAATGGTCAAAATCTTGCAGATTTCCAAGAAAATTCATTGGAAACAGTTTCTGGCAAGTATTAATTCGTATGAAAATCATGGCAAATGAAAAGGAAGGAGAAGCATCCTGTTTGACAGCCTCAAATCAAAGCTGACTAATTCTGTCTCTATAGAGGAAGTGAGTGTTTGCTGTGCTGATCTCAAATGCAAGAGATGGAGACATAGTACAGATGATATCTTTTATTGGACCAGCTTCTGCTGGTGAGAGTTTGTATGCTTTAGGAATATACAAGTCCCTTCCTCAGACAAAGTCAGAACTATATGCAGAACTAAATACAGGCTGGGTCAGGGATGTTGCTACCACAGAGCAAGGAGCTCAGCCAAGTCTGGGCCTTGGACTCTGAGGGGGCTCTCCTCAAGTGGCTGGAACACCGCTAGGAAATTATTAGAGTGGGGGGGGGGGGGTAGGGCTAACAATCTGCCCCCACCCACTCTGAAAATCTCCTAACCATTGCTTAGGCTGCTTGCAAAGGGTCCTTCCAAGAAGGAAGTCTTCAGAGTGAACATAGGTGGAGTGCTGACCCTATCCCACACACTCTTAATAAAGTCCTTCTTGGCAAGACCGCTGCTGCTCAGGGATGGGGGAGGGACTCATAAGGCAAAACTGCCTTTTGAGTAAGCCCCACCCCCAACCTGGAGACCCCCATCTCCTTGCCCTAAGGGGGACCCCATAATTAGGCCATGAGCCTAGCTAGTGCTACACCACTGGGCTAGGTATATGTCTGCGATGGCAGCCTAGAGCAGCTTTCCCTTTGCAGTGGTATACATTGCTCTTATTGGCCAGTGGGGAAGAGTTCTTCTATCACAGATATATATCTAGCCTCAATTTGTGGGTTTATTGTTAATAACCTTGGCTGCAGTCCTCAAACCACTTACTCAGGAGTAGTCCCATTAAAATCAGTAGCTGCCAGTACTGCACCTTCTTACTCACATGCTGGGTGCCTTCACATGAGCTGCAGTGGGCTCGATCCTCACACGCCCTGTGATGCGCAATCACTGCTGCCACACTTTAGGGACAGTGTGGGGAGCAGGACAGATAGTTTGCCCCCCCCCGACAGCTGGATGGGCTGCTGTCAGCCATCCCACCACGCCTCATGGTGGACCAAGGCGCCAGACTCATGAGTGGGCACATGGGCCTGCCCATCCCCATCTCCCAGCCTGCCAACTATCCTGCCCCCGGCCGTGACATGGCCATGTGAGACAGGAGCTAGGACTTGCTGCTCAAAGCCCCACAGCGGAGCAGACAGGGACTGGGCACACAAGTGGCAGTGTGCTACTGCACCTTTGCCAGCCTTTCCCAAAGTGGGGTAAGGCTCCGACATGCTGCCACTGGACTTTTTCCAAGGACACAGCGCATAGCAGCCAGTTGCCCTGTGGCAGGGTGAACATCTGGCATCTTCCAGGCACATGATGCACTGCAAGGCTAACTGGAGTTCAGTAAGGCTGCCTGGAGCAGGGTAAGGTTGCCCAAGGTGTGGTAAGTACATCATGTAGCTGTACCCACTGTATTTTCTGTGACTAGGACCACTAACTTCAATAGGACTACTCTCGCTGTATAAGCTTAAGTAAGTATTTTCAGTGTTGGAACCTTGCTTAATTTTACTATTTATTTATGAATTGTTCGTGTAACTCCTGAATTTAAAAGCTGACCAATATGCTTTCCTGCTGCACAAAGGTCAGCTTGACAGCTGAGTGAATATTGCTTTACTACTGTACTTAAGTAACTATAGTTAAACTAAAACATGTTGCAGTCTAAAGCAAACAGTCCACTAGGTAATAGTTAACTCAGAGAGAGTTCAGCTAGTGTTATTACACAGCTGAAAGGATGAGCGGAGTCAATCAAGCCCAGCCCACTCCATCAGATTCCTTAGCCTGCCTCAGTTCATTCAGTCTCTGCATAACTCCAGAACAAAACCAGTGATTTTAAAAATATTTTAAGAACCTTAAAAATGAAAACAAATGAAATCAAACTAATGTTGTTTGTTTATTCATTCCTTTTCATTACCTTAGTTACAAAAACAATTGGGGCTCCATTCGTTTTCATAATTAATTAAATACAAAATTGCACACCACTACCTAAACAGGGGTGACTTCAATTTAGAAGATAAATGTATGAGGTTGAACTACTTAGCAGCAAGTACATGCACAATGAGTTTCAATTAGAAGTGCCTGTGTTCTGAGCGCTAGTACCAGTTCTATCGGTCCAGAGGATCACACTGCCCATGACACCTCCCTAGTGCTGGACTGTTGTTATTGGATTTATATAGTGCCAGCAATGTACATGGTGCTGTACAATGATTAATCAGAGACAGGTCCCTGAGCCAAGGGGCTTACAATCTAGGATCCAGAGAAGTTGAGACTCCATGCAAAATAGTGGTGTGGGCCCCATCCTGACAGGAATATCTGATGAACACTCACTGACTCACTCATTAGAAAAAGGTAAATTTTGCTGTGATAAATTTTTGATGTTCACTGAAACATAACATCCTCTCCAGGGCTGGGGGCCCCTGCCTTGCTGGCCTGTATGTTATGCACATGTTGTTTCTACTTTACTCATGGGGCCCTTGTGTTGGGGTCCCACTCCTGAATTGTCTGGGGCCTTTTATTGGCTAGGGTTCTGTGGGTTTGAGAATCTAGAGGTCTGTGTTTTACATCAGTGCTTCTAACACTCATGTTGTTTTTTCAAGCTTATTCATGAAACACATGGATTGCAGCATAGGTGACTGGTAACTATTGATACTGGGGTGGAGGGTGGGGGGAGAGGCACAGGAGTGGGTGTCACGGAGAAACATGGGGTCACACACATGTAACACAGGACTACATGTTTGGTAAATGTGTGGTGCCAAGGGTTTCACATTTATGTAATGTTACTATACATGTGCACTATGTAATGTCAAAGATTCCACATGTTTGTAATGTTGACATTGAGAACTGTAAAACTCAAATCAGGACTCTGAGAACTGTACAACTCAAATAGGGCTCTCATTTCCAGCCTACAGGAAATACAAGAAGATAACAAGATGAGTTTTGGGGGACACTTGCCAGACAGCCTGTTGATATGTAGATTGACTTCCATGTTTACCTGGGTTGACTACAGGATTCCCCAAAGGCGGGAAATCCGAGACAAAGGAAGTTAAAGACTATTTAAATGGGCCAGTAAGGCACAGAAAGAGATTCTTGCAAAGCTTCTGCCAGAGAACATCTGCATATGAAAGACCAGCCTGGCAACAGCAGGCTGGGGAAGCATGAACTGAGAGACAGGATTTGCTCTCTAAGCCAGTGCCCAGTCATTTTCCTTTATGACTGAGAAACCAGAACTTC
Organism: Sphenodon punctatus; assembly: GCA_003113815.1. Taxonomy (NCBI): domain Eukaryota; kingdom Metazoa; phylum Chordata; class Lepidosauria; order Sphenodontia; family Sphenodontidae; genus Sphenodon; species Sphenodon punctatus. The sequence goes on from QEPC01006403.1 coordinate 459,298, forward strand.
TGGACCTTGCTAGGGTAAGATGCCTAATTTAGGAACTCAACCAGTATGTTAGGAATGCGTTATGTTTACCTTTTATTTCTAGTTACCACTCTGTATCAACTATCTTGTTTATGTAATCAATAAACTTACTTCTTACTTTATGAAGAAGTGATGGTGTCTAATATTGGAACACAAGCGAGCTACAAGAGCCCCCAAGCTCTTGCGAACCTAGAGAGTAAAGAGTCTAAACGGGAAGGATCGGGCCCTTATGTGACAAAGGAGTTTCATTGTGGCACACTTGAATTAGCCAGAGAGAGAAACTGATTCAAGAGAACTGTGTGCAAGGGAAACTGAGTCACTCAAACCCGGTAAAGTGGGGGTGCAGACCCCCAAACTCGTGACAGTGGGAACTGAGCAGGGGGCTGGGTAGGGGTTCTGTAGGGTTCTATAGGGCTTCTGAAAATCGGGGTGGGTACATGCCACCCCATGCCCCCCTATGAGACTCGCCTATGGACTGCAGACCCTTTTATGGCCCAGCAACATGTGGGGCTCTATATGGTCACTCAGTTTGAACTAACCTAGATCTGGCTCTGCTCCCCACACGCACAGTAAAAAAGAAAATCCCCCCTTACTCGGGAGAACTATAGCAGTGACTGCAAGGACCATGTGCATTAGGTATATGCAGATGGTATCAAAAGTAGCTAATGTGATGATGATAACTCCTTTAGAGTTATGTGATCATCTATATATTCCACAGCACCGTGGAAACCTAATTCCTACATATATTGCTATGGAATGTTTGGCCAGAGTTACGGCTATTGTCTTCTTGCATTCCATCTTCTTTTTATTTACAAATCTCATAATACAATTTAAAGTAAATGGCTCTACTATGAACCTAAAGGGTCATTAGCAGTCTGGTTTTGTTCTCCTCCAGTCCCTAAGAGAGTTTCCTCATAGCAACACCAGACTGGATACTTGGCTACAAGGTTTCTTGCTAGGGCTGCAATCCTCAAACAACTTACTCCACAGTAATCCCGTTGACTTTAATGGTACTACTCAGGTATAAGTGGTCTGTAGACTGCAGCCCACATCTGTCCTCAAATGTACCTACACCCTACACAGATATGGAGGGCCAGATTTTCAGCTGCTTTGCATTCTTCATGGTTATTACACCCTCACAAAGATGATGTAAAATATTGCCAAATAAGGTTGGCAGCATCTGGTATCTATCTACTTTGCAAGATGCCGGATGAAGTCAAAGAGACAATCAGGTCTTTATAATGTATGATGAGGTGGGGGATTTTTTTCCCTCCCATGGATCACTTTGAAAATTAGTGCAAGCTCTGCAGACCAAACAGGAGTTCACAGGTGCTCAAGACAGAGAAAGGATGGGGAGATTGAAGATCATGGATCAGTGCCGTGGATCCATTCTCCTGTCCTTGTGTGCATGCCCTCATCTCTGCATTCTTTCACTGTTTCAGAGTAGGGTCTGCACCATGGGCCAGATCAAAGATTTGAAAATAGGCCAAATACAAAACAGTCACAGATTTAGCTCACGGACTGGAAGTTCCCAACCCCATCTCTACAATGGGTAAATAGAAATGTGACAGTGACCCGCTCTGGCCAGCTTTGTCCCACTATGGCCTACTGGTCACTGTAACGTTTGTACTGCTCATGGGGCATGGCTGATTGGTGCCCCTCATGTAAATGCACCCATGGCCACCGCCACATTAGTAACAGACTAGTTACAGCTCTGATTGCTGCTGTGCCACAACCTCCCACTTACCTACCTAGCTACCTACCCTGGTTTGTGGAGGGCCTGTGGCAGTTTAGGAGGGGACCCCTCTCCCCCAACTCATGGGGCACTTGAGTAATCTAGAAATAACTTATGCATAACATGGGCCTACAACACAGGGAGCCCTGGCTCCTGAAGGTGAGGTTATGTTTAAATGAACACCAGAGTCGTAACTAGTTTATGGCTAATGTGGTGGTGGCCACGGGTGCATTTACATGAGGGGCGCCAACCAGCCATGCCTCAGGGCAGCTGAATCATCAGCTGTGTGTCTGTCTCACTGCAGCTGCCTGCCCCTGACTCCCTTCACTGCTGCTTCTACCAGCCTGTGCTAAGCAGTAGTGCTTAGTCAGTACTAATGAGGGGGCAGAGAGGGGGCTCCACCCCCCTCGGGAAGGCCTGCACCCACTCATTAGTACTGGCTAAGAACTAAGGGAGTCTGGAGCAGGCAACCATGTTGCAGCAGACATACAGCTGAGGATTCAGCTGCCCTGGAGCATGGTTGGTTGGTGCCCCTCATGCAAATGCACTTGTGGCCACCGCTACATTGGCTATAGGCTAATTACAGCTCTGATGAACATAAAAAATTAATTAAAGTAACAGTTTCCATTTTCTAATGGTCAGCCAGTGTGTGTCCATCAAATATTTGGATGGGATGTTAGGAAAGGGTCCACGCCCCTATTTTGCAAAGGGGCCCAATTTTTCTGGATCTGGAATTGTTTAAAAATCTCATGATTGATTTTTAATAGTCATTCTCTTTTATGGGAGCTTGGGAGGAGCGGAGGATGTTGGATCATCAGTGTTTGAGCATTTGAGGTTCGGAAACCTAACATTGGCAGTGATGCTAAATCAGCAAATCTGAATTTAATCACCAGGATAAAGATTATACCTAACCAAGGTTTTCTAGCAGCACAATCCTCAAATTATTTGGTGTCACTATAATTCCCATTTACTTCAGTGAGACTTGTGCTTGTTCAGTTCTAGCACCAGTTCTAAATGGTTTCAACCCAATGGGTCTGGGCCCTCACTGCCTTCCATCTTGTCATTTTGACTTTAGGAGTATTTTTAACTGCTTTCATTGCTGTAAGCGACTTCACTAGGCACAAGGCAATAGAGTATGAGTATCAGGTAGGGGTGTGCATGTTGTTTGTATTATATCAATAACAAAAATTTAAATTGTTGTTTTTGTTATTGCAATAACGAAATGACAAAAAATAATAATGAAATCAATAATGATAATGAAAGTCTATTGATTTTGTTATTGCTTGGCAGCCGGACATGTGATCTTTGGAAGGAAATGTGGAGATGGGAGGAGGGAGCCAGAAACATCTCGGAGCCAGAAACAGTGTTGAACTCTTGAACTTGGAGGGGAAGGACCTGATGGATGTATCTCTGGCCAATGATCAGGGCAAGCAGATCCCAGCAGTTGAATGAAACTCTGTGATTCCTCCATGTCTCTTCCTCCCAGAACCAATCAGGAGGGCTCTGGGGGAGGGCACTGGAACCATTAATATTGTAGGGCTGGGCTGCTTCACTCTGTGTTAGCTCTCTTGCTTGTCAGGGTGTGTTTGCAGAAGCTGCTGGTGCTTGCACTAGAAATCCTTCCATATATATATCACTTCTTCCCTTCCCTACCATCCAATCCTTATTCTTTAGGTGTACACACACACACACACACACACACACACACACATATGAGAGAGAGAGAGAGAGAGAGAGAGAGAGAGAGAGGACAAACACAGATAGATTAGAGATAGTAGATATACCTCTGAGTTTTCCTTTTCCTTGTCCATATTATATTATATTATATTATATTATATTATATTATAAGCAAGCATTTATATAGTGCAAGCAATGTACCTGGCACTTTACAAAGTAATGGAATAGACACGGTCCCTGCCCTAGGGCTTACAATCTGTGGGAAAGGGGTGTGGGGGGGGAGACGAAGGAAGGGGAACAGAGTCAGAGACAAGGAGTGTAACATTCACGAAGATGTGAAGTCCCAGGTGCACGTGCTTGGCTTTGTTACATCGAGAATGATAGCTGGCTGGTCCATGTGGTGAGGATATGAGTACACAGACTTCAGGTAACAGATTGTACTGGATGGAGGGTATCAGCAGGAGTTACATGAGGGGACCGAGGAGTCGGGGAGGACAGAGCAGAAGAGGTGGGTCTTGAGGAAGTATTTGAAGGTACAAAGGGAAGGAGCGAGGTGAATGTGGGCAGGGAGGGAGTTCCAAGTGTGGGGGGCAGCTAGGGAGAAGGGATGAAGGTGGTTATGGGAGCAGGGGAGGCGTGGGAAGGCGAGAGAGGGGTCAGAGGTGGAGCAGAGTTCATGGACTGGAGTACGGAGGGAAATTAGCACAGAGAGGTCGGGGGAACAAGGTTGTGAAGAGCTTTATAGGTGAAGACTAGGAGCTTGTGCAGGATTCGTTCAGGAAGGGGGACCCAGTGAAAAGAGGAGAGGAGGGGCTATATATAGATATAGATATTAGTTGTGTATATATATCGAGTAGATATTTAGATACTAGGCTGTTTTATTATATATATTAGGATTATAGGATAGGAACATTTTGTATTATACATAGGTTAGGTTTAGCTTAGATTCTGTATATATTATATAAATAAAATTACATACTGTGTACAGTATATCATATTGTGTGCAGTTCTTTCTGTATTACAATGAGAAGGGGAAGGAGTTCAACTTCTGACAATTCTTCATTGGCACACGAAATCGATACTGATGCCAAAAATAAAATCTTCATTTGAAATCAGTAGCCATTACGAAAAATGACATTTCATTATTAACAAAAATGAAAATGACACATTTTAATAATGAAAACAAAAAAAAAACGACATGGGCCCCTGGTGCACATGGCTAGTATCAGTCTCATTGTCATCCTTCTGATTGCAAGGCTAAATGAGCAATCACTTTAGCTGAGCCAATAACCTTTAAAGACAGCTGTACTCTTGCCAGAATAAGCTTCCGTTTTATTTTCCATGAAACCAGCTGGATGTCTTCAAATATAATAATTCTGAAAAGCTACTTTGTTTTTTTCCATACGCCTTCTGAAAAGACTGGCAATCCGCTTCAATATAATCAATTAACCCATGGCATGCAAAAGCATTTAAAATAACTGAGTAGTGATTTTAGACTTGTTTTTTCCTTTAACAGTAGGGATGAACTAGATGTCTTGAAAACCATGCATAAGTATATTGAAGTTCTGTCCTCAAATCTAAATTGAGCTAGGTTTGCCACGTCTCATGGGTTTGACACTTAAACTCCCATAGGCCAAAAGGGGAGCATCAGAGTCAAAACTGCGAGAGATGGCAACGCTAAAATAAACACATGATTGGTTATTGGAAACACCTGAGAAGATCTAAAGCCACTAATACCCTGTATTTTTAAATAAAGCCCAGAAAATAGTGAACCATTATGATGATACTAATTATGCAATCATAAAAGTTCATTTGACTAATTTGGGATATCTGATTCTTTCAGTATCCACAGAAAGGCTCCTTCACTCTGTCCAGTATGCATTCTGTAATGGCACTGGACATTTGAGGATGACTCCTGAAGAGTTCAGTGGACGTATCCAGAGAGAATCCTAACACAAGGGTGTCTCCTTCCCTTTTTGGCTGATAGGTGAACCTCAGGAGAAGTTTCAAAAGGCTGAAGTGGGATGATACTGTTTAAATTCCCAGACACAATGCTTTATTTTGGAGCAAAGTAGCCAAGCTTAGCTTGCTGAGGTCTTCAGCTACACCCCTAAAAGTTGGAGACTGGAGTCCTGTTTGGTCTCATACCAGATGGTTGCCTTCAGTCCACTCAGGTGTAAATTGGTACCTGATCCACTGGGGCTGGGGAAACCAAAGGCAGTTGAATGAGTTACCAGTTACAATCCTTCCTCATATACTATAGGCTACAGAGGTTGATGCACCTTACCATAGGTCAGTCTTGATATCTGGCTTGGCTAATAGCTCAACTTACCCTAAACAAAACCCCTCCACAGACCTTTAGTGAGTGTGAACAACTTTGTTGAATGGGAATAGGTTTGATATAGACCTCTAGCAATGATCTTACCCATAAGAGTGTAGGATTCCCAAATGGTTGATTTTCTGGGTCCAAGAGAGTATCTCAAAATCACATAGTAGAATTGTTGCCTGAATTCAACTGATCCCACCATCTAGTTTAATTGTGTGAGTGTTGCCATGTGGCAGATTCTTTTTCTTTTTGCACGTTCAGACTGAATTGGGAGGCTGAAGCTGTGTTTATTGCTGTACCCTTCATGATCCTATTATTATGTGATGTGAATGTGATTATGGGTATTTTCAGACGTTACGAGATCACGCTCAACCACAGTCAATTCCCTGTGGTGGGGAATGGTCCCGTAACATCTGTTGGGGAACCGGAAGTACCCCCCCAGATGTTAACCAAGCTCAATCCCCTCCGGGAATCACATTCACCACATGATTGTCTGAACCCACGGGGCCGGCGCCGATCGTGTGGTGAATGAGATTCCCAGTGGGGATGAAGGGGCCCGTCACATCTGGAGGGTGATCACGGCCCAGAATCCCCACCGGGATTCCGGGCTGTGGTTATTTTGGGCAGGCGCTGCGGCCGCATTGGCCGCGGCACCTGCCCGTCTCCCCAGAGGGTGGACGGTGGGGGAGCATGGGGGGTTGGGGCCATGCCGCCGTATGTTGCGCCGCACGGCCCCACCCCCTCCCCGATTCCCTGCCGGGATCCCCCAGCACGTCTGTTGGCCGTGCTGGAGTGATCCTGGCAGGGAATCTTGGGGTTGGTTCTGTGACGGGGCGAAGCCGCCCCGTCACATCTGAAAATACCCAGAGTCGATGGCATGTTCTAACATGCCCTGGCATGTACAAGGGGGACTGCAGCTCCATAAATGGTTAAAACCAGAAAAAAGGCCTGGTAAGGGCAAACAACTGATGTGCTTGCATGAGTCTGAAAGGGTGTCTCCCTAATTAACGTTTGTAGCCATGGTCATCTTACTGGCTTGAGCACTTATTGTTTAATGTTTCTGCAACTGACAGTCCATTCACACTCCCAAGGAGCTAAAATTTCAATAACTTCTTGACTCACCTTCTCTTTCTCCTTTGTTCACCCTGCCCATTGTCTAAAGCTATCCTGTGCTGTATAAAAGACCCTTAGTTTGTACAGTGTCTTAGAACCACCTCGGCTAACTAAAAGTGTCTATGTTGCTTTTTCTCCTGGATAGGGACAGATCTGGATCCACTGTTCCTGTCCCTGTCCCTAAAACAAAAAAACCTAATGACTTGATCTTGAGAGTAGGTGTCTACCTTGTTCATCTCGAGCATACTGCAGCACTCCTAAACTCCACAACGCTAGAGACTACAGCCCTTTTTACACGGGCAGCACCCATGTAATGAACACCCAGAAATTTGGGTGTTCATGCATGGGTGAGTCTCATCCTGCGGCAGGTGGGTGTGTGGTCCCATGCACATACATGCACACCCACCTCTGCTCATCGCCCATGCACAGAGCAACCAGCAAAAACGGTGGTTGCTCCAAGCGTGTAGATGTGTGGAGGTGGGTGTAGATGGGTGTGTGCCCATGTACACCCTCCCCCTACCCACCGCATGTGGCCCACGATGCACACCAACCCCCCCTGCACTGTAGCCCATGTAAAAAGGGCCTACATATGTCCCACCTTATCATATGGCAAAGTGGAGACTGGTGGCCTCCTGAAAATTTACCAGAATCACTTTTGCCTTTGTGAATCTGTGTCCTCATTAAAGCAGTAAATTATCTTCCTATACAAACCCCTTCCTTATCAGCATGATTTTCAGGGCATTTGGTGCCACTTCAAGTTTTTAGCGCTAACACAAGTCCAAGGGGTGGCTGGTGGGTGTTGAGGTTTGAGGGGCAGTAAGGCTGTCTGGCGAGCTGGTAGGTGGAGTCAGGGCAATGGTAGGCGGAGCCAGGGCAATGGTAGGTGGTATAATCCAGCAGCAAGGAGTTCCAAGGGTTAATGTTGAATGGACATTACATTAGTTAATCAAGCAATTTCAGTTAGGTTAGGCAGGTTTAAAAGCAGGCAGACAACCTTAAACCTCACTTACAAGCAGTTTTAGCAAAGACACACACACGTAGCAGAGATTAAGAATGCTGCTTCAGAAAGAAGGGACTTGCTGCATTTATGATGGAGGGACCCTAATCCCTGCTTCAGAAGTCCCTTCTGAAGGAGTATTTTGGCCTCTGCTGCATGTGTGTTTGTGTGTTGGGGGGGAATTTCAAGGCCCATGAATCACCAGATTCACAGGTACATCTCGGGATCTCAAAAGCACCCCATTTCCAGTATTATGAACAGACCACACCTAACTTCCTAAGATCGTCAGACTGCCAGTTACATCTCAGGATTTCCAAAGCACCAAATTTCCAGTATTCTGAACACACCTAACTTCCTAAGATCACCAGACTGCCAGTTGCATCTCAGAATTTCCAAAGCACCAAATTTCCAGCATTGTGAACACACTTAGCTTCCTAAGATCACCAGACTGTCAGTTACATCTCGGGATTTCAAAAGCTCACTTTTATCAGAAGCATCACATTTACAGCATTTAATACTTCACATCATGACATCAAGTGAACAAAAACCACAGGGAGGAAAAGCCTATGGGGATGGGGTGCGGAGGGGGGGGAGGAAAAGCCTATGGGGATGGGGTGCAGGGGGGGCGGTAAAGCCTATGGGGGTGCAGGGAGGAAAAGCCTATGG
>QEPC01006403.1:480331-512266 GCA_003113815.1 Sphenodon punctatus
TGGCCCTGAGGTTTTGTATATGTTAAATATTTGATCAGGTTTTGGAATAATTTTGCAGACACCTGCCCTAGGTAGTACAAGCTTGGCCTACAATGGACAAGCCCCACCCTAGAACTCTGCCAGGAATAAGGTTGCGCCGGCCTTACTGCCCCACCAACCTCTAAACCCACCAGCCGCCACTGTGATAGGGGTGTGGAATTTCACAAGGTTAAGGATTTTTTTTCCCTTCTAGTGAAATGATTTGGCATTCTGGCAGTGCCGGGGGCTTCTTCTGGGGCATCATCTGCTTGGCAGCTCAGCCACACAGCTCATGGTTGGGAGCAGCAGTATCATCTCTGCATGTAGGGAGAGTAATTTCTGATAGTTTATGCTGCAGGCCTAGACATGAGAGGTCTCCCATGGCTGTTCCTCATTATGGTGTTTGGGCAAGGAGTAGAAGCACAGCACCCTCTCCTTGCTGCCTGCCTACTGCACAGGGTTCAACCTTGGTGGCTGGGCAGGTGGGAAGATTGCAGAGAGAGCACAAGAGAGGGCTCCGCTGATTCCTGGCAAACAAATGATCATACCAAAAAATTCCCTAGTAAATGGAAACCTGCAAATGCATAAAATGTACTCACAGCAAAATCCTTCAATAGTTTCTCCACTCTCAGTCTCATTGTAGTGAATAGGGCTTGTGTCAGTAGATCAGCGGGGTAGTTAGATTTAAAAATGGAGGCTAAAACAAAGGAGCCTTCAAGTGCCAATACTACCCATTCTGGATACCATTCAGTCACTAACTACACAGTTTACTGATAGCTCTTCCAGCTATTGGATGGCTACATAATTTCTTGTCTGAGGAAAATCAATATATTATTATAGTGCTTTCAGTGTTCAAAGCACTTTTTCAGTCCTTATCTAACTCACAACAGGCTTGTGAAATAGGCTATTCCCATTTTACAAAGGGAGAACAGATGCTGAGTAATAGCAACTTTTCAAAGGCCACCCAGCGAGTTTATGGCTGAGATGGGATTTGAACCTTGGTTTCCCAGATACAAGTCCAGTGCGTTAGCCACTGGGTTACAGTGTTTGTAGAACTTGTTTGTGTAATGGGATCTACACATTTCTATTGAACTGTCCTGGTGGATTTTTGTACAGGAAGGACTGGGGTCATAAGTTTTTAAAAATGCTAAAATATCTCTGCTCCCTAATTCACTGTGCACAGTATAAGTAAGAACATTCCATATACATTTATGTGATTGTTACATGTGTTGCAATGATTTCAGGAAATGAAGGCATGACCTTTATCTACACTGGGAGAACAGGTCTATTACACATAGAAATTCACAGGCAGTATTTTCCTAAGACATCTCCCGCCCCTCCCTCCGCCCCTCTCTGGAGGCTATCACACAGTTCAAGGAGTCTCAGCATATCAGTCAATCATTAGGTAGTGTTTTGAAGAAAACATAGTCTTTGTGGGGTACAGCTGGTGCAGTCTGGGTGAATCTGCTAAAATGGCATAACACAAGATGAATATTTTTATGGGCATTATACTGCAGGCACTTTTCATTAAGAAAGTGAACCCCTCATCTTTGTAGTCCTAAGAAGACCACTGTAGCCCAAACACCATATCACTTAGAAGTGGCGTGAGCCTCATTGAAGTGAATGAATCTGGGACTGACATCAGGGCTAACAGCTAGCTCTGGTCCTAAATACCTTTAGGATCACATTGGGAAGTCTAATTTGACAGTGGGCCACTAGGGTTACCACCTCTCAGGGTTTGACCCTGAATCTCAGGGTTTTCAAGCATCATCTCTGGACTCAGGATGAGGGTTGCCACCTCTTGCAGTTTGACTCGGGGTGCAGCCACATGAGACACCTTGGGCAGGCTACCATGCCTTGGGCAGCCTTAACCCACTCTGGGCAGCTGGAACATGCAATGCAATGCATTGTTTGGCCGGCGGCCACCAGATGTTCCCCCACTGTGTGGTGCAGCAACCAGCTTATTCCCTGCCATGTGGCAAAGGCAGAAACAGGGCTTTAAGTGGTTGGTGCTGTCATCCAATTGTGCACAGCTATGTCATGGCCAGGGGCAGGATTTTGGTTGGGCCGGAGAGGGTGGCGGGGCCGGGCCGGGCACCTGCTTGTGTGGTGGGCACCTTGGCCCATTCCAGTCTTGGTGGGAGTTTTGACAGCGGCTCGTTCAGCTGCCCCTTGGGGGGGTGGGGGAGCATCTGCCCACAGTGTGGTAACTGTGCTTGCCAGCCATGGGAACCACATGTGGATTGGGCTCTCCACAGCTCATGTGGCTGCACCCTGAAACTCCTATAGGCCAAAATGGGAGTCTCAGGGTCAAACTGCAAGAAGCAGCAACCCTCCACAGGATTAAGTCATGTATCGACTTAAATGATTTGACTAATCATTTTAGAAAGAGAAATTGCAACATGAAAACATCTGTGCATCTTGCAGGCCAGTTTTAGCAAGTTGCATTTTCCTGGAGAAACATTTCCTTGAATGCACAGCTTGTTCCCTAAGGAATAACATGCCTCTGTCAAAAGAAAAACTTGTTGAGACTGCATCACTAAGAAAGTCTTAAGCAGGCTTCACAAGAGTAGAGCATTAGCCCCAGACCTCGCCTCATTTCAACGACAGTACAAGACCTGGCTGTTCCGCCATGCGTTTGGTGAGGGAGGTGAGTGAAGGGTGGGAGGGGACGATGGGGTTTTTATTTTCATATTCTTATTTTTCTGCCTCCCTTTTATGTTTTTTATGTATATTTTAAAATATTAAAATTTTTGTAAGCCACCTTGAGCTGCCTAGGCAGGAAAGGAGGGGTATAAATATATAAATAAACAAATAAATAAACTAATTGGCCACTGAAGTAATGTAATTTTGTTCACTAAAATTCCTTCTTCTGTGTCAGTTGGGAAAGGTATTTCTCACTCATGTTCTAAACCATGATGAAGTATGAAGGACCAGCCTTAAACAACTGTTCTTCAGTGCAGCCTGATGCTGAACACACTGCATCAGTCCAAGAGCCAGTGTGAAACTTTGGGGGAAAACAAATGGGATGAAAGCCTACTAGAATCCGTGTTCACTTTGTACAGTCCCCACTCAGCCCCCATTCACATGTTTAGCGTTTCCAATCTAAGAAACGGACCGTCCCTGTGTGCATACATGTGCGTGCAGGCAGCCCTCACTCACAGGTTTAGCCCACCAAACCTAACAGTCGGGCAGGTGTTCTTCCATGCTGCGGTCTTCCTACCAGCCCACCCACCCCTTTCTGAAGCAAACTATGGGAAGGAAAAGCCACCCCAGCTGTTTCTTTTTTCCAGGCTATTCTCACCTTATTTTATTTTTTTATTATTTTTTTATTTCAACACATTTATTTCAACACCTGGGAGGACACATGACCAACAGTGGTCATTGGCCGCAATCCCAAGCGGGATCCGTGTGAGATCCACGCAGGTCCCGCATGGGATCCGTGCGGCACAATGCTGTCCTTGTGGAGATGCATGCAGTTTGCACGCATGTGTGCAGGATGCGCGCAGCATGCGTGGGGCATGAAATCACCCCCAATAGCTACTCACATACAGTGCTCAGCCAATCCTAGGTAGGCAGCCGCCCAGCTCTTTAAGCAGTTCAAAGCATTTGGCACATAGTCTGCAAAGTTTATTCATTTTTGTTTTAAAAATAAAAAATAAAATAAAAAAATCTCTGTGCATGTGCAAAATGGCCACTGGTCCACCCCACTCTGCACTTGCGCACCCTTTCCCAAAATGATGGAGGCAGCGTTGGTGCCATTTTGGAAACAGGTAGTCAGTCTGGACATGTGGCAGTGGCTTGTGTGGGCTCCAGACATTTGGAGATTCCTCTGATTGTCAGGGCCCCATTAGTGCTTATAGGTTCAGGCCCATGCTGGAGCAGCAGCTGGAACAGAACAGGAGACAGGTCAGGTCTAGAGGCATCAGCCAGAGGGCCAATCCAATCTTGTAGCCGTGGCCTGAAGCAGACCATGGCTCCAATACCAGGCGAGCACAGATAGGCCCAACAAAGCAAACTATGGCGTTTTGGGATCATACCCTAAGTCAGTTGCTTTTGTATGACTTGGAGGGGGTGTCAGGTTACCATAGCTGATTCAGTGGAGAATGAGCAAAGTTAAAGATCAAACTCAAGTTCCGATTCTGCTGCTATTTATCTGCAAAGTTCAACAAAAACTCCTCTTTGCTGGATCCAGAACCTGTATGTTTTTATGTATATATGGTATAATTAAAGCATGCCCACCAAACGATGACTGCAGATCAAGAAATATTGGGGAAGGGGGAATCACCCATACTGCAACTCTATTGATCCAAGCGTGGGGGCTATCACTGTGTTTTAAGTTGTCAAAATGAGGATCTGGAGAGATGGCAATTCTGTACTGTTTGGACTTTTAATATTAAGGGTGAAAAGCTACATCATAAAAGTCAATGGGAGTTTTACCATTGACTTCAGTGGGTGGAGGATTCACCTAAATGCTCTGGAGTCAGATTACTTGTATAGCAGGATGGATTGCTGGCTTTTTAAGTGAGGAAATGACGCTCCCCAGAGCCATGAATTCAGGCCGGTGCTCTGAGCTGATCAGCTGACATGCAGGAGGGATAAAAGGCAGATGGAGTCTGACTTAGCAAGATTTGGTTCAGAGAGGACCTGGTGGAGGTGCAGTGGACAAGCACAAAGTGTATTATGCTGGGTGGAAAGCTGTTCATTCAGTGGTTTCTTTGTCTGAGTGTCTTGTGCCTCATGAAGGGAGTGAAATTATGCTGCTTACAATATTTCTGTATGCCACCCTGATGAACCTTCAAGGGAAGGGTGGGATAAAAAATTGAATGAATGAATGAATGAATGATATGAAGTGGTTTTCTTGTGTTTTAAAAGAACTATTTAAGGTCTGATGTAAGACCCTCTAAAACCAGTGAGGTTATTGGCTTCGGTGGGGTTCAGATCAGGCCTGTAGAATGAAAATTAACAGAAATTTCACAAGCAGCTTGTGAGCTTGTTCTAGATGAGACCAGGTTCACAGAAACTGCATCCACCAAAGCTGCACTTAGGGGAATGAGTTATGAGGCTTGCATCATCAGGAAAACGCTCTCACGGGCTGGTCATAACAACAATGACATTTACGCTCTGGTCTAGAAATTCAGGAAAGGGTTACGTAGTTTGTGATACTCTACTAGGTTGGTCACTTCCACTGCATACAGATATCTGAAGGTGTCTGACTTTTGCCTAGCATTTCAGGAACACTTGTAGAGCTTGTCATAGCAGTAAAGTTTCATGGAACTGAATGACTGAAAGCTGATAAATGCTCTTGCAAGTATTTCATAAGATGCCTATTACATCATGCATAACTTGTTGCATCCCTGTGGATATGCATATGACTTCCTTCATGGGTCACAGGATCATCATTAAAATTCTACTGTTCCTCATAACACTTGTCAATTTGCCACACTTGTCACACTTGCCAGGTAGTCATATTATTAGGGGAGGGCATTCTCAGTGGCCACACCACGTCTGTGGAACTCCCTCCCGGTGGAGGCCCAGTTGGCCCCGGATCTCACCTCTTTTCGGAGAAGCTGTGAGACCTGGCTGTTCCACCAGGCATTTGGTGGCGGATATGGGGGAGGGGGAGGAGGGTTTTTGGGGTGGGTGGGGTATTTTTCTTCCTCCTTTTAGTTGTTTTTAATTGTTGTTTTAAGGTTTTATAAATTGTAAGCTGCCCCGAGCTGCCTGTGGCAGGCGGGGTAGTAAAATTTTAAAAATAAAATAAATAAATAAATAAATAAATAATAAGAGGGATATATTGATTTTAGATTGGTGCCTTCAGAAGATACATTATTGGTGTGTCTAATGGAGTGAAAATAATCCAGATGTAGCTCCTTAATGTCCGCTGTCTGGTTGCAACTAACACGCTCCAGACTCTAATTAAAGACTCTAATTAGAGTCTTTCTATCAGACTCTATCAGTGGTGAGAAAAGGCTGTTTTTGAGATAAATGTAGTGAAAATGGAACAGCTAGTATTATTTTTGATTGGAATTCTGACTGTAAAAACTTACATTTGGAATTTTAATACCCCCCAGCCCCACCCCGTCCATTTGTGCATGTCATCTCCTCCATTTTAAGTAAGGGCAGTGTCATTTTGAGATTTTGCACATGTTCATAACTGCCAGCAGCCATTTGCGCATTCACAAATGGCCAGGTTCCCCCACCTCATTCATTCTGAGCAGAATTAGAATGGACTGTCACTTATTCTGACGTCTGATCAGAGTGAATGAAATTGTCTGGTTCCGATCGAACATTGGAAATGTCAAAATCCTACCTTCAGCATTAAATTATGCCCTAGAGTCTTCTACTCCAGGCACTGATAGCTAGATAGCTAGACTGGTAACAATCTGCAGGGAGTAGAATCAGAGCCAACCTTCAACAGGAGCAACAATAGCTTCCAACCCTGTCTTGCTCTTTCAGAGACTTCATGCCCTGGATGTTTTCAACATGGCGCAGGGCACCAGGAGCAAATTCAGTGTAGTGACAGTGGCTCCCAGGTCAGGTGCTTCATGCAGGGCTTGCTTTTTACCCCATTGCTCTGGTGCCCAGATTCACCCTGCCCCACCCCTCTAACCCAGTCCCCTTCAAGTCTAAGGCTGGCCCTGAATAGAATTACCTTGTGCTGTTATCACATCTTAGGACATTGCTCAGAGCAAATACACAACAATGCCTATCCTGTTCTAAAATTGCACAGAGTACGCATTTGGTACTGTTAGAACAGAAAATGACCAAAAAAGGTCGGTAGGTGAAACAGCTGTAGACAGACACTATACTACATTAGGAATGATCCAGAGGCATGAGGAGAGAAGCCACAGCTTAAATTAACATCAGTTATAATTACTATTTTGTATGGAATGTACTGAGACCCAGAACACTTTTTTTTTTTAAATACAAAAGTTTGTATCCCGCATCCTCCTGCACCCTGGCAGCTCGGAGCAGCACACAACATAAAAACAACAATAAAACCATCTAATATAACAATACATAATATATACATCATAATTTATTTTATTTTATTTTTTTGCAGCAGTAGATAAGGCAAAATAAAACCCCTCCAGCCTCCCCAGGCCCTCCCCGAAGGCCTGGTGGAACAACCAGGTCTTACAACATCTATGGAAAGAGGGGAGGTCCAGGGACAGATGGGCCTCCAACGGGAGGGAGTTCAACAACCAAGGTACGGCCACCAAGAACGCCCTCTCCACCGTCGCCACCCGGCATACCTGGGGAACTTTGAGTTGGGTGCCCCTGGCCGACCGCAAGGGCTGCAAGATGACCCGGGATCTGAGGCGGTCTCACAGGTTAGCAGGACCATTTAGGGCTTTATAGGTCCTTGATTGCACATTCTGAGAAACTGAACTAATATTAGATGTGTGAACCAGGGGCCCATGTTGTTTTTGTTTTTAATTTTTGTTATTTAAATCTGTCATTTTTATTTTCATAAATATCAAGTTTTGTTCTCGTTTTTGCTTTCATTTTCATTTTTCATTGGTTTCAATGGAAAACATATTTCTGCCTGTAACTTTCTTATTGTTCATTATATTTGACTGAACTGTGGTGGTAATGTACCTCCAATGGAAGGCATTAAGTATACCAAATTCCAAAAATATTGAATAAAGGAATCCAGTTTTATAAACAGTTGAATTATATTATTTTGCAAAAATCTTCATATACTCTCTTAGCTGCTACATCTTTGTCTCACATTTAGTGTAGATGAAACTTGGCAAGTTTATACCCCTTCTCATATTTACTATCTCTGACAACTTTCAGAAGGATTGGATAAAGGGTCTTGGTGGTATAAGCAATTAACTTTTAAATGTATGTCTGATTGTAGCATCTTTGTAGTCCAACCAGTGTATATGAAATTTTGCAGGACTGTATATCACACTTTCAAGATCATCTCTGCCAAATATAAAAAATTTGTGATAAAGGGTCCCAACTTTATATGCCTGAACAGCATATGCAGAGAAGGAGCCTATGACAGGGATTCTATTATGTGTCATTGTGGTATAAGATCTGTTTGTGATGCCAATTGACCAGAAGAAATGTCATCCAAATATCCTCATTCTGTTCTATGACCATCCCAACATCTCTCCCCCACTTGTTACTGGGAAGTCAGAAACAACTCTTTAGGAAAGAGCCAATAGAGATTCTCTTACGTCCTCTGTCACAGTGCTGCAGGATGTGACTGTGATGATAATTGGCCAGCCTGGATGTGTAAACTATGTCTCCTGATTTCTGGAATGCTATAACCAAAGTCCCAGTTATGTCCCTTCTATGCCTGCCTGAGAGCCGCCTCCTATGCCTGCCTCAAAGCCACTACCAATTGGTCCTGTAAAGCTGGAAGCCTGCAGTAATTGGCCAGTGAATGTGTCTGTCAGTCTTTTGGGTTGCTCTACATCCTCCCTCCTACATCCTCCATTCCCCTGCCATGCCAGGTGCCTGCCTCTGACTGGCACTGCATGTGCTGCTATTTATCTAAATAATGGTCTTCAAGGGGACAACTTCAATTGCTTATAAAATTGGGTCCTTTTATCACATTGTCCTGTAGTTTGGCAGAGATGACAGGGAAGGTATTTGATACACTCTTGCGAAATGCGATGTAAACAGGATGGAAAATAAAAATGTTACAGCTGGAAATGTATTTGCAAGTTAATGTCTTATACCATCAGGACCTTTTCTCTAATCTTTCTGAAAATTGTCAGGAGTGTTAAGCTTGTGGAGGGACATAATATTCATTCACAGGTTTCATGTAAACTAAATGGAAGATAAAGATGTTGTAGCTATGAATGTGTATGGAGCTTGTCTTAAAACCACAACATTCAATTGCATCTACAATCGGTTCCCTTTATCTAATCATTTCGAAAATTGGTACACATAGTGCCCCCAGTTGGGGGTACAATCTCCCCAAGTTTAATAAGAATTGATGAAGTATCAAATAAGTTATAGCCATAAAAACATTTTTCATTTCCCCCCCATTTATTTCAAAACCAAAAAGTTGTTTTATTATTTGTCATTTTTGTTATTGCAATAACAATAACAAAACCGACAATATTCATTATTGTTATTGTAATAACAAAAATTACATGCACACCCCTAACAACACTTGTTCCTCAATATTTGACGAAGGGTGTTGTTATGTTTCATAACCCATGCTATTATGTCTCCTATAATCTAAGATAGTTTGAACATCTCATATGATGAATATCTCAGACTGAGGAAAAATCCTCAAGTGTGAAATTGGAAGGATATTTTCCTCAGGGGTTCACTGGAGCTGAATGGAATTTTACAGTTGCACTGATCTTAATGGAAGCTGGATCAGGCCCACAGTATAACACATTTACACACAGGATTGCAGATGGAATGACTTTTCTTGTGGTGCTCTGGCAAGGTGGAAAATGACATACACAAGAGCTTGTATATATAAACAGGATTTACACGCTAAAAAGACTTCAATAAGATCTCCCAGTTATACTGTCACAAACATGGTTGAATGTGAGAATTTTTGTCAGTTGCATTTATTCCACTGGCACAGAATAAAGAGCTAAGGCAGACAGACTGTTATACTTGCAAATATTTGGTAGCTGGTAGCATAAGGACTGCTAGAAAATTTGATTTAGGAGTGGGAAAATATGACTCCATCTGAACAAAATCGTAGTGAAAAATGCTACCATTTTCATTATGTACTGGTAAATGGACTTTTAAAAGGAAGGTTCTGCATATGCCAGAAGTAGCACATGTCATATGTTGCTGTGGTTGTCATGGCAAAATATCCATTTGAAGAAAAAACTGACTTCTTGTAAAATTCATAGAGCAGTAATTATTGCCTGCACCTTGGCATTATTTGTGCATTGAATCATGGACTATGGGAGAGCAAGAATTAACCCCCTAACTGCTGAATTGTTCAAATAGAAATTGTTACTTATCTAGCTAGCTATCTTAAAGGTTTCCCTACCACACATTATATCCATGTTATCCAGGTAGGGTAGCTTCAGGCACTATGGGTAAAAACACATGTGACCGCGGTGCAATGTGCGGTTCACTGGCCCAGTGCTGGAAGCCGTAGTGGACACAGACTGGGCTGGGTCAGGTCTCAGAAAAAATGTGCCCATAGCCAGGGAAGGGCAGGGAGACACAAGAATGTGCGGATAGTGGCTCCCCCCCATGCTTCACCCAGCGCCCCACGCCTGCCATGATGGGCAGTCATGGTGGCCAATGACAGCCAGCCATGGCAGCCGGCCATGAGGGTCCCCAACCTGGGCTGTGTCTGCTGACCTAAATAGACATGATAGCCTGCTGTGGACTGCTTTGGGATGGTTAGGCAGGCCTTAGCCTGGGCTATGACCTTGGAGGTTTTCTGAGGTCAGAGCCCAGGCTAGCCACTGACATGGCCCAGGATAATCCTGGGCCAACATCTGGTGGTACCTGTACAGACATGCAGTTGAGGTCCAGGCCACATTGGGCCACTATCGCATCTGTTTTTAACCAATGCTACATTACAAAAGATCAGGAGGGATAAATGTTTGTGCTGAGTCGTGGAATGCTTGGAAGAGCAATTGAAGTAGGGATGTGTTTGAAATAGGTTGTATGGATGCCCTAAATGTCTGGAATGGAGGGCAAGGACTGAGCATTAGAATAGGAGACTCTAACAGAAGGTGGCCTAGGAGTATAGGTACCTAGGAGCATACAGGTAAATACTAAGGGTGTGCAATTCATTTCACTTTGGATAGTTACTAAAATGAATGGAGCAGTTTTAAATGGACCCAGTGGCTGCTGGGGCCTACAGTCCACCTGCACAGTGCCCCTCCCCCCACATTGTTGTGGATGTCACTGGTGGGGCAACCCCTGGCCAAAAGCGGGTCTGTAGCAGCCATCTGCCAAACAGATGGACAGCAGCCCACCTCCAGCTGCTGCTCCAGGGTTGGGCTGCCTACTCTGCTGTCGGTGCTCCGGGATGTTCTGAAGCACCACTGTCAGGGCAGCCTCAGAGAAGGGACAGCCTGCCCCAGCTCTGCTCCACCTCCACATCTGGCAGTTAGCCTTTAAACAGACGGCCTGCTCAGTGGGTGAGGTGGGGAAGGGGTCCATGTGAAGACACCCTATGTGACATGCACATTAATCAAGGAAAAGATGCAGAGTAAAATTAATTGGATAACTTGCTTTTCATCCCAGGAACCATACAAAGTTTTCTGTGGAATGAATTTTATTTATTTTTATTTTTAAAAAGAATGTTGCAGTTTTTCAAAATTTTGGGGGGAAATTTAGTGTAATTTGACAGATGTAGACAAGTTTGCAAACAGTGGTTAGTAAAAGTTACCAACTCTTCAGGAAAGACTTACCTAACTTAACAATATTCCAAACAAACAAACAATGGGGGTGGCATATTTAAATCAGAAAACTTTCCCTCATGCACCATCCTTGTTGTGCATTTGAATGAGGAAAAAAAAAAAGGTTAACGAAAGCAGCTTAGACTAAACAACTCTGTCCTATTACTGGGCAGCTGTGGTGATGGCATTTATCAGCTGTGATGAGTTTCTAATATCTTCAGAAAGTACACTTTGATACTTACCAAACACTCAAAAACTCTTTTAGCAAAACCACACAAAACTGTCACAATTTTTAAAAATTTCCTTTCCCCTCAATAGTGTATATAAAACTTACACTTTCAGTGCCACTTTCTTGATTCATTATGTGATCCCAGAGGAGTCATTGGGTGAAAACATATGTGCAGTCACCAGTGCAATGCATGCCCATGGGTGGGATGGCCACCCCGGTCACCTCTGGCCAGGTCAGGTCGAGAGACGGAAACAAACATTCCCTCGGCCTGAGTCAGCTGGGGGGGGGGGTAGGAAAGTGACGCACAGCTGCCTAGCTCTGCTGACGCCCCACCCCCCACCATGATGGGAAGTCATGGCTGCCAATAACAGGCAGCCATGGCTGGTTGCCATGGAGACACACACACCCATGCTGGGCCAAGCAGACTCAAAAACAGATGTGGCCACCCAGTTCACTGCACTCTGGCCCTCCTGAGAAACTTGTGAGGTTGGACTATGGGCCCAGTTCATTCTGGGCCTGTGTTTCCGGCCCGGCCGCCAACAAACTGGGCCCACATCTGGAGGCCTGGAACAGACGCATGAGGTTTGGTGCTAGCCAAGAAGAACCAGAACTGGTGAAGTGAACCTGACTAGTGTCGTGTTTAACACTCATTGTTAATGCGGAAACAGTTCAAATACAAATACACATAATATTGGGTTTTAACTTTTAAATAATTGTTTATAGTTATGAAAGAGATCTTGGCGTTTTTGTGGATAGTTCACTAAACGCGACACTTCAGTGTTCTGCAGCAGTCAAAAAGGAAAAAAAGAACATTAGGAATTTTTGGGGAAAGGGATAAAAAATAAATTGGGAAATATCATGGTACCATGGACGGTCAAAAAATAAGGGCACTTCAGCTGAGAGAAAAAACAACTGTGGAGGGTATCAAATGAAATCAAGTTTATTATGACGTGACCATAGGTCAGTGTCAAACATACAACAACAAATAAAATGACAAACAAGACAATTACAGACTTTAACATACAGGTGACATGCTAGCATAAAATCTGCAGATCTGCCTTGCAGTCCTTGTCCTTACCTCAATCTCAGTCTTCATTAATCCTAAAACCACTAGGCATGGTGCTTGTGCTCCAAGATAGAAGAGGCAGGGGCACATATTTAACTCATCAGTCTGTTTCTATTATGGGCCTGAAGGAAAGAAACTTTCTCCTAATCACCATAGCAGCTAGCAAAAATTTCATAATTTGTCTGGTTGTTTCCAGGGAGAAATCAGCAAGAGCTGCCTGGGTCATATAGAGACCAGTAGCACCCGTCCACTTTAATATAAGAGAATCCAGATGCTTTGCGTGGATTGAATCATATAGGTGGCAGTCAAATAGGACATGGAAGGTGGTCTATACTGCCAAGGCATTGTATGGGCATAGGCGATCCCCATAGGGAACGCCCTCAAAGCGCCCCACAAGTATATTCGTGGGCAAGGCATTAAATCTGGCGCAAAGGAACAGGTGTTTCTCCCTAAATGTGAGTGCCATTCCAAAGTAATGTGCATCCTGGCCCATCGGGGGGCCAACTGGCTGTATCCCCGAAGATGATGGGAATCTGCCACTCGCGCCACATCTTCCTACTTGGCTATGTCCCTCACTCTTGAGATTATCTCTCGCTTAGCCACTCCGTAAGTTTTCCCCTCTAAATGCTCTGGCGAGAGTCCGCAGGACGTCAAGTATCTAGTAATAGCAAGTTGCCATGGGCTCTCAAAGATGTCAGAAAGAACCAGCCGTGTCAAGCTGTTTTCAGGTGCCCTGCTTGCTTTTAACCAAAGTAGGGCCGCCTGCTCCCAGGCTGCTGCTGCCCAGGCTCAGGTGCCGGCCTCCAGTCTCATGGCTGCTGCTACCATCCCATTTGGGGTCTTGGTTAGTTCTCTTATAAATCTCATTTGGAGAGTGTTCAAATTTGTATCTGTCATGGGGGGGGGGCATAGTTCTGCCCCATAGAGGAGGGATGCACTTACCTTTATTTTGAACACCTTAAGTGCCATGTCCAAGTTCCTTCTCCCTGTCCCTGCAAACATCCTAAGTATTGTGAGCATCTGTCTCTTAGCCACAACTTCTGCCCTCTTACAGTGCTCTTTCCATTTCCCATTGGCAGCAAAATGCAACCCCAGGTACTTATAGGTCTTACTTTGTTGGAATAAGGCACCATCAACTGACCATCTAAAGGTCCGGGCGCCTCCTGCAAAAATTACTACATTTGATTTTGGATAGTTAATTATGAGGCTATTATCATGATAGTAGTCCAGGATAGTCTGCAGCTATCTAAGCAGCCCTATCTTGGTCTGGGATAAGATCACCAGATCGTCGGCGTAAAGGAGGATGCCCACTGGATTGGATGACAACTTTGGGGGGAAGAACCTCTCCTGCTTCATCAATGGAATTAGGTCATTTATGAAAAGATTAAACAGGGCTAGCGCAAGCACACAGCCCTGTTTCACCCCCTTTATGAATGTGACATCCGGAGTAAGCAGGCCATCCGCATCTACTTTGACTCGGGAAGTGGTGTCTGTATATAAGGCCTGGATTAACTGAAGAAGCCTATTATCAATACCAACTGAGACAAGCTTGCTCCAAAAAAGTGGCCTATCCACGGAGTTGAATGCCACCTTCAGATCTAAGAAGGCGGCATATAGCTTCCCATTTGCGTCACTATATTTTTCAATCAAATGGTGTAGCACAAGGCAATGTCCCACTGTGGACCTCCCTTTTCGAAAACCCGCCTGTTCGGGGTGAAGTACCTGTTCAGTTTCAGCCCATTCTACAAGTCTGGCCAGAAGATATTTGGCATATATCGTGCCAATTACATTTATTAGACTGATCTGTCTATAACTTGCCGGGTTCGTTCTGGGGCCTTTCTTACATATGGGAATTACTATTGCCTGGTTCCAACCCAGGGGAAGAATCCCCGAGCTGTTGATACTGGTGAAGCGATGGGCGAGAATCGGAAGCCACCAATCCTGGTTCAATTTAATGGCCTCCACCTGGATCAGGTCTGGTCCAGGAGCTTTTCCGTTGGAGAATGTCTCCAGAATTTGGCCCAGTTCCTGTATGGAAACCGGGAGCCAGTCAGAAACAGCCTGATCTGGAAGCCCGATTTCCACAGATGGCATACTCCTTTCACCTATATCTGCCTGTATCTTTTCTACAAATTCAACCCAACTTGTGGGTGCTATAAAGGTGAGACGGCCAGCTCTTGGCTCCACAACTGTTCCATTTATTATCTGCCAAAAGTTTTTAGAATCCTTGGTACTACTTGATGTCAAGAGGTTCTGCCATTTTACGTCAATATAGAGGCGCTTCTTTTTCCAAGGGAGGATCTTATATTCCTTCCTCTGCTGGAAATACTGGTCCAGAGGGGAGGATAAAGCCCCAGACCAATAGCTTTTATATGTTTGAATTACCCTGCTCCTGGCCCGTCAGCATTCAGAGTCAAACCATCTCTGGGATAGATTGCTATAGGGTTTGCGTTCTACTTTTGTGACAGCCTCAAAAAGTTGGAAGTCCAGAAAGGAGCTTAACCTATTATATGCAGCGACCGTTCTTCCATCCTCTAAACTATGAACCAGTTGGTTTCTCATTTCTACGCATGTGTCTGAGACCTGCAGTGACTCCCAGAACTGTCTCAGTGTGCTACCCCACCTGGATTGATAAAAGGAGTGGAGCTAATCTGTGGTTGTTCAGGGGCACCACTCCCCCCTGAGCTCCTCCATAATCTGGAGGCTCAAGGTCAGTGGGAGATGGTCAGAAAGAAGATTGAAAGCCACCTGGAAGTAGACCATGCTATCGTATAGCTCAGAAGTAACAAGGACATAGTCCACCACACTGCACCCCTAGGGGCCAATAAATGTGTACTCCCCTTGGGTGTCTTGATGGCTTGTGCCATTGAGCAGAATGAAATTTAGGCTCGCCATCATCTGGGTAAATCTTATGCCAGAGGGGTTCATCTTCAGGTCCTCAGAAGCCCTAGCCTGGATGGGCGATATCAGACATAAGCTGGATACAACTTCCTGCTGCGGGAGCAAGATATCATCCCCAGACCCGGTCCTGGCATTGAAGTCACCTGCCAGGATACAACGAGCCTTGGGGTGATCTGATATGTCCTGGCTAATTGTTTTCTCTAGCTTTGTCCAGATCTTATCATTTTAAGTACCTGCATTCCCAGGAGGGATGCACACATTCAAAAACATATATTTGGTCATCACCAGGGTAAATACCATCCCCAGAAGGAAAGGAGGGTGTCTGATTTCTGTCAGTGCCTTAAATCCTAAGCTATCAGCTACCAAGCAAGCCAAACCGCCACTAGCCCTACCTCTTGTTGCCGTCACTATGGCCGAAAGGGAAGCAACAGTATACCCTTCTAGTTAAATATCATCCACTGCCCATGTCTCCTGGAGCAAAAGAACCTGATGCTGTCTAACATAAGCAGAGAAATCTCCAGAGTCTATATGTGAGTGCCACCCAGATATATTCCATGAGCAAGCGGAGAGTAGATCCCCTGGCTGCTGTGAGAGTCATGCTAAATTATTATTGGCCCAACCTCCCCCCAGAGGGGCCAGAGAGGAGCCAGACCCATCCTGCAATGCAGAAAAAGACCTTTTACCTCTAACCCTGTCCCTTGGGCTAAATCGCCCAGCTGGCTCAAAGATGATAAATCCCCCGCGGCCCCAAGTGGGGTTTGGGAGTGCCTCGGGGATTCGTGTCCCAGAGGGGGTTCTTGCCCGCCAGATGTCCGCTGTGGGGAGGTTTGAATGGGGTTCACTAAGTCCCTCATCATCCCTTGGGTATCTAGAACAAAGCTCTCACTGGCCTCTAGAACCAAGACCCCTATCTCTTCTGTTAATGCTACCAGCTCCTTGGCTGATTTTACTACTGCCAATTCGTTACCTCTAACCCCTGTTCCCTGGGCTGGCAAGCTAGGTAGCTTCCCAATGGCTAACTTCTGCAGCCTTTCATTGATAGGGGAAGGCCCCGACAAACTCTGTTCATTTCCCAGGGGCAACTTGCCTCACCTGGGATTTATATCCATGGAATGAAAGTTCGGGTCTGCACCCTGAGCCTCACCCTGAATGGTATTTTCCATGAGCCCCCACACCCAAATACCTCCCCCACCTGAATCGCCAAAGAAAAAAACAGGGGTATATGCCATAACAAACATGGTATTATCTCATTGTTCTGAAAATAAACTATAAGTCTTTGGAAATTCCCTCGTGCAAACAGTAACTGATACCTGCCGATGTGTCTCATGGGGATTAAGATACCCATTATGGTGTAAAGATGATGCTGGATATCCTCCTTAGTCCTGCAGGAGGGTGAAGCACCATTGGGGAGTGGCCTAACACAAAAGGAAAGAGCCCCAGGCACCACCCTCGAGTTGTCTTGCAGGGCCCTACGAGGCATTGTATCTCGTGCGTCCACGATACTGGGGAGAGGGCCAATAAAAGATATTTTTGGTCTGTGCAACTCATTCTCCAAGCTCAACTCTGGCTATAATGGTTTAGACAGAGGGATTAATGCCTCTTGCCTGGCCAAAACACCTGACCTAGAAGGACTTCGTCTATTCATAGTCTGGCTATCCCTCCTCATCCTCATCTCCTGCATGAATTCAAGTACCGCGTGCCACTGGGTTTTCTGTTCTTTTAATAAACCAACTGCAGCAGTCAGAAGGGATATCACCTCCTTTAGCTGGCTGCTGGTCCGGGCATCTCTGCCGTCATCTAGCTGGCACGTGGAAGCCTCTATCTCCTCAGGAGGTTGGATACAAGCCATCTCTGGCTGCGACTATATAGAATTACTGTAAGGAACTCATAAGGGCTCTAATGGTGGGCCCTGATCTTCATGTATTGAAGTCTGGGAGATCTCAATCGGAGTCTCACTTGAGGCCTTCCTCCCCCTACCCTTGGGGGGGCCCTGAGCAGTCGGCATAAAGTCTGCAAGAAGTCTCTGCTTGGAGAGTGGTTTGTCCATAGCCTTACTTGCCCCAGTGCACTTCCTAGTTATCATTTAAGTGGCCCTCCCTCTATGACTGTGCTCCCGGGGGCTGCTGGTCTCACTTTCAGGTGGTGCGATGTTTCAGGTGACGCGATGTTTCAATCAGCCAGGATCCCGGGCGCGCGACTTGTCACCAATTAGCTTCGGGACGGGGGGAATGAATGGATGCCCCCTCTAGTTCTCAGCACCGCCGGAGTCCCCCAGCACCACTTCCAATTCAAATAGAGGGCAGGGCAAATAGAGGGCAGGGCAAACGGGCCCAGTCAACGGGTGACACCCTGTGGCTGTCGCCCAAGGGCGGGCACCCAAAGGGGCCCCAGTCCCTGTGTAAATGATACCTGCAGGGAGAAGGGATCCAATCAGGCCAGGCAGACACCCGCACAGCTCCTCCCCTGGATTCCCCTTCCCTCAGCTCTTGTTCAGGCCACACCACTGTGGAGGGTATGACAGAGGGTGATAAAATTACAAATAATGTACAGCAGGGATGGGGAACCTCCCAGGGACCACTTTGAAAATTAGTACAAGCTTTGAGGGTTGCACAGATGTTGGGAGGGGTGCTTAAGGGATGGGGAAAGAAAGGGGAGTGTCCAGATCATGAATCTGTGTCATGAATCCATCCCCAATCCTTGTGTGCATGCCTTCATCTCCACGCCCTTCCTCTGAGCTCACTCTTTCAGTGCTTGGGGCTGGAACAGGATATAGAAACCAGATACAGGAACTGGAAAGGGGCCAAATAAAAACTAGGCACATTTGGCCTGAGCTTCCCTGCCCCTGGTGTAGAGAAAGCATATAGGGATCTGTTATTTGTTGGAAATGCAAGGACTGTGAGATCATTGCATCCATTTGCCCAATGCAGAGTTTACAGAGGAGTGTGAGTAGCTAATCATCAATAAGCAGGCAGGAAGCATACTTAAGCTTAAGTAGCTTTATTAGGAAATACATGTAGGATAGGAAAGGCCTACATCTATGCTAAGTCCTAAGACTAGGTGTGTTCAAGAGGGAGGAAGGAAGCTCTCTGAGACACAAAGAGATGAGAAATCTCCTGGGGGAGGAGATTGACCAATCAGGTCCTGACAGGAGTAGGACAGATAGGATGGGGGAAGGGTTCCCTGATCTGTCTGTCTACTCCTGGTGTTTCTAGCAAACAAACAGGATGAGGTGCTTAGGGGGGATGCAACCAAAGGAATGTATTTCCAACATTATTCACCCTTGTAATGAGTGGTGAACTTATAACCAGTGAGTAAAACCTGGTTTTTCGGGTAGTCCTTTGAGTACCCAACCCTATAACCACAATGGGAACAAGTAATCATCTGTGTGTAAATACTCACTAATTTTATAAGCCAGCTGTCAGAAGGGGGCTTGGGCAAGCAAAGAAAAGCATATAATGGAGGACCCTTGGCACAGCTGTCCCAAAACAGAGCAGCTGAGCCACACCAGAAGGGCCCTTTCAAGGTGCTAACTGTAAACTCATTAAATTACCAATATACAGTGCCCATCCTCATGAACAAAGTAGATAGGCATAGTTAGCAGTTGCTTTGGTAGCTCTCCTGGTAGAGCTTTGGAAATGAAGTGGGAGGTTCAAGGTTCCTATAGGCAAATAAACTCTGTGGTAACATCAGAAAATCCACTGGAGGAAGGGCAAGCCCCTCTACCTTTTGTTTTTAATAATGAAGAATCAGCTCCTAGTTTCATAGCTCAGGTTGCAGCCTACATCCAGTAGGGTCAACAGGAGCTGAGAGTTCATTTTGTAAGAAAAGGTAGCAGAAAGGAAACACAGTGCAGGCTAAAACCCATGAACCCTGGTGCGGCAAATGCAAAGCTTAGCTACCCAACCGCATCCATAGTACCCTTACAAACAGCTGTCTAGCTTTATGACCATGCTATAGAGTCCTTTCCCTGCTGTTTGACTGGAACACTCTAGCTAAGAGTTTCTCCTATAGCTGTGTTTGTGGTAGACTATGGCACAGGAGACTGATAGGTCAAAGGTTCAACTCTGGACTGCGTGGTAAGCTGAAGGTGTGATTTCTTGCATTTGTAAGTTTACTTTGGGAAACAATAATACAGAGTGGTGGATTTTCTGATGTTTTCACGACATTTATTTGCTTGTAGAAGCATTTCCACTTGCTTTCCAAAGCTCTGCCAGGAGAGCTACCACTAGCTGTGCCTGTCTACTTTGGTCATGAGGACGGATACTGCATCTTGTTCATATAAAGTGTTTACTAGGGATGGGCAAACGTGGTTCGGATGTTCGGAGTTCGGACCGAACTCAGTCTGTTCGGATGTCCAAACCGAACATCCGAACCAAACTCTTGAATGACCGAACAGTTCGATCATGTTCCGATGAGTTCGGATGAGTTCGGGGGCAGGAAAAACGTCTTTCCAGGGCTGAAAATCAGGTTTTGGTTTCGGTTCGGTTTCGATTTCATTTCGGTTTTGCTATTTTTGAATGTTCAGCCAAGTTTGGCCAAACCGAACTCGGCTGAACCGAACCATTGAACCCAAACTCGGGTTTCGAACCGAACGACCGAACATCCGAACATCCGAATCGCGTTCTGTTCGCCCGTCCCTAGTGTTTACAGTTAGTGCCTTGAAAGGGATCTTCTGGTGTGACTGAGGTTACTCAGCTGCCCTGCTTTTGGACAGCTGTGCCAAGGGTCCTAGCTTCTATGTTGCTCTCTGCTTTCCCAAGCCTCTTTCTAACAGCTGGCTTATAAAACTAATGGGCATTCACACACACTCATAGTTTTCACCATTTAAAATCCCAAACAGGTACTCATCAGGTCCGCAAATGACAAATCGAGTACTGCATATTCAACAGGTATACCCATTTTGGAAGGTACTTGTTTCTGCTCTAGTATTAGGCCAAATACTAGAGCTGCAGCTGTATGTCTCAGACTCGGATCAGGCCACCATCATCCATGCCTTCATTACCTCTCGACTGGACTACTGTAACGCACTATACGTGGGGCTACCCTTGAGGATGGGCCAGAGGCTGCAGCTGGTGCAGAATCCGGTGGACCATTCATCTCCTAACGGGGACAAGATGCCACAAGCACATTACACCTGTGCTCCGTACTCTGCATTGGCTGTCTATTGTCTTCCGGACCCAATTCAGGGTGTTGGTGATGGCCTATAAAGTCCTAAACGGCTTGAGTCCTGCTTATCTGTGAGACCGCCTCAGGCTCCCAGTCATTTCGCAGCCCTTGCAGCCAACTGGGGGTGCCCAACTCGAAGTCCCCCACGTATCCTGGGTGGCGACGGTGGAGAGGGCATTCTCAGTGACTGTGCCTTGGCTGTGGAATTCCCTCTTGATGGTGGTCCATCTGTCCCCAGACCTCCCCTCTTTCCGAAGATATTGTAAGACCTGGCTGTTATGCCAGGTCTTCGGGGAGGGGGTGGGGAGGGTGGGGGGATTGAGGGAAGGTTTTTTTTTCTGCCTTTTAGCCTTTCTGTTTTTGTTATTTGAATATTTTAAAATGTTTGTAGTATTTTAAAAGAATTTTATAGTTGTTTTGACTCTTTGTGTTGTTTACCGCCCCGAGCTGCCAGTGTGCAGGAGGGTGCGGGATATAAATATCTGTAATAAATAAAATAAATAAATAAATTGGTCATCAGATGAAAACTCTGACTGGGGTGAACGACAGGAAATGGTTCTCTTCATATAGTCTCTTGTTTTATTAGACATTTCCTCTTGATCTTGTCTAGTGTTGAAGACAGGACACTGGACTAGATAGGTCTGACCCAGGAGGACAGTTCTTAGTCCTATGACTCCCATATCAGAACTTTAGTGCTGAGTAATATCATATGCATGGCAATGATGAGCTAGCAGCTTTCTCGTTCATTACAATGCTATATGTATACTTTGATATTACAAACCATGCGATATAATGAAGCGAAGACCTAGATCCAAAGAGGCCTGTTATAGAAAGGGTGTATTGTGCACAGTTGTATAGTTACTGTGCTAATAAGGCCTGGGATATATACAGTGTATAACCTTTTAGGTATCATCCACCTTTTTAAACTAAAATATGAGCATGTATGATACTCTCAAATAGGTATGCAAGGGAGCCACCTTGTGGTTCAGTCACAATGGTACTGATATAATGCTGGAGTTCATAAACTGTTAGCATAGTTACAGGAATCCTCTCATCTGATAATATGATTATTAAATTCAAT
The DNA here is from genome assembly GCA_003113815.1 of Sphenodon punctatus. Lineage (NCBI taxonomy): Eukaryota > Metazoa > Chordata > Lepidosauria > Sphenodontia > Sphenodontidae > Sphenodon > Sphenodon punctatus. The sequence continues at coordinate 502,156 of QEPC01006403.1, forward strand.
AGTACAACCAAAAAATCAAGGGCCCAGTCCAAATCAAATAAACTTTATTTACCTTAACTTAAAAGTTATTGGCAATTGTCCACCACAACATACACAAATTATACAAAATACAGAATACGATCCTCAACTGTAGACACTGAGGGAAATATATTCCTTGAATACATACAGAAGAAACAAATAAAATATTTTTCTCTCGAGCTCCAGATATAGTATCAATGATACCGGACTGGAATACCTTTAGGTACTTTGATCGTAATACAAAGTCAAAATTCCCCGGCTAAAACTACCAGCGCCAGGTGGGCTACTTACAACAGTCAAGCCATCCTTCCTTGGCCCTGTTCCTCTTCACAGCACCTCCTACCTTCGGTCCTTCATCATTATATCCCCAAATACTGCAACAAACCGGGATGAATCAGAATCCCTGGGGTCCAGGCATAATGCCTGCAATTCAACCCAAGGCTAAATAGCCTGGGAGTAGCTGCGTGCCCCACCAACTTTTCCCCTTAGTTCCTCATAATAATAATAATAATGAGCTTTATTACCGTAACTATAAATCTATTAGCTAGACAAAGTACACTAAAATTAAAAACCAATATCCGTAACAGAGTTACACACGTATTGCACACATATTAAAACAACCATCGATCAATAAGGCAAATTAGATAATACATACCATCCAAAGGCTCCTTCCCTATGTCATAAAGAACTGGTTTCCCCCTACCCTTCCACTAACCTGAACAGATCGTATTCGAGCTACCAAGCTACCAAATACTGCAACGGCATGAGTTAATACAGTTGCTCTGGCATCTAAACATAGTCTAAGATCCTGGGCAAAAGGGCACGATCTCTGTGCTTCCCTGAGCGCTAGGAGGAGCTTAGCTCTAATTCTCTCATATCTGGGGCAGGAGAACAAAATGTGCTCCACCGTATCCAGCTGTCCCAGGGAGCAGGATTGGCACAGGCGATCCTGATATGGCACTCCTAAGTAGCGACCTTCCACTATTACCAATGTAAACATCCCGCATCGGAGGCGGGCAAAAGCCCGCCTAACTGGAAAACTTATCCAGTTTGTCAGATAACTAGCATCAGATATTGGATTGAACGGCTGTCTATAACCTGGGTTTACCCTCTGGGATTGAATTAACTCCTCATCTATTTGGGCTTGTTGGTCACTTAGCCTCTGTTTCACCAGTAGCATTGCATAGTTTGTTTCCATAGAGGCTAACCCTGCCAGGGAATAACCTAATCTCCCAATAATGCCCTCAAATTCCTTAACCCAAAGGGAAAGAAAACCCTCCATTTTTGCCATCCCCAGAAGGGAGGTCTCCCCCCTGGACATACCTGCTACCTTTAGGCAGAATTTTATTAGAGACATGACCGCGAGGGACCTAATAAGCAAACATTCAGTCTGAGCACACAGAAAAACTGTGGGTGTACCACTAGGAAGCCCCAAGATCTTTCTCAGGAATTCGTTTTGGATGACCTCTAATTGGTCCAGATATTTTACACCCCAGACCGGAAAAGCATACAGCAGCTTAGCCACCACTTTGGCTCTGAACAAACGGATAACTGGAAGTATCATCTGTCCCCCTTTCCCAAAATAGTAACTACATATGGCACTCACCAGCTGCCTAGTCTGGTTCTTTACAAGGCCGCACTGCAGTGCTCATGCCATACGGGTGAGCTAGCAAACATTACCCCCAGATATTTGTATGTCTCCACTTGGGCCATATGGTGCCCATCAATTAGTCATTTATGCACCTCCCCATGTCTCCTACGTCCCACTATCATAACCTTAGTTTTATCATAATTGATAGTTAAGCCCTCCTTCTTACAGTAGTCTCCTGTTGTCTGCATCGCCCTACGAAGCCCAACCAGAGACCGGGAGATAAGCACAGTGTCATCTGCGTAGAGGAGGGCTGCTACTCTTCTAATACCAATCTGGGGGGGATGAGATTCAATTCCCTTTAAAGCAGAGAGGAGATCGTTCACAAAAATGTTAAATAATGCGGGTGCCAAAAGACATCCCTGCCTCACGCCTATCCACCTCTACTCTTCGTGTTAAGGCCCCTGCCCTTGTGGCCCTAACCTGCAGGGAGTTCCCCTCATGCAACCGAATCAATAAAAGAAGGAGCCTTGGCTCCATCTGCAGAGATCTCAGCTTGACCCACAGCCTAGCCCTACAGATGGAGTCAAATGCTCTCCTTAAATCGATAAAGCACAAATAGGCCCTGTGCCCCTGGTCAAGGACCTTCCCCACCAATGCTGACAGAAGGAGAACATGGTCAGTTGTGGATGAGCCCTTTCGGAAACCCACCTGCTCCAGCTCGATGATCCTCCGACTATCTATCCAGTTCTGAAGCCTGCCCAAAAGAAATCTTGTATAAAGCTTCCCAATAATACTGAGAAGGCTAATGGGGTGGTAATTCCCAGGATCCCTGGGGTCCCCTTTCTTAAATATGGGGACCACTATGCTGTTTAGCCATGCCTTGGGGACATCTCCAGTGGCATTAACATACGTGAACAATGGCGCCAGCAACCTGGCCCACCAACCCAGGTCCACCTTCAGATGTTCCGCCAATATCAGGTCCGGGCCAGGTGTCTTGCCATTTGGTAACTGATGAATCAATTCAATAATCTCCGCTTCCACAATAGGAGGCCAATGAGGGAAACGATCGAATTCCTCCATGGGGAGGCTATGTATGTGCTGAGGCACAACAGAAAAAATTGCTCCATAAAACTTTTCCCACACCTCATTGGGTCCTCCCCTAACCTTGCCCGGCGGATTTGTCCCCAAAACTCCTTGGAGTTCCCGCTACATACCGCCCTCTGCAGACTCAACCATTGGCGCTTCTGGAAGGCTAAACGCTTTCCCAAGAGCAGGTGCCGATAGTCGGAGCAAATCTGTAGATATGCTACTTTATTATCTACAGATGGATACTTTTTAAGGTGGTTTGCGGCACGCCTAAACACCCGTCGCCGCTCCTGACATTCTTTGTCAAACCAAGTTGGCTGATCCCTCCGAGAGTGTAGGGGAGGGGTCTCTATGGGCAAGATTGATTTAAGTAGATCAAAAATACTTTTGAAGCCCGCCCGGATATTAATACTTCCCTCAGTAATTAATGCGCATGCTTGCATAATAGCAGGATCCTGCAATTTTGTCAGAAATGTCTAGCTTGAAGAGACTCTCCAGTGTGGGTGCCTATGATACCTGGCTCCTCCCCAAGGGGAGTCAGAGTTCCTCTCAGGGGTGTAAGGTAACTGTGCCTGAGAATCCGCACATATTAGTTCCAGTATATAATGGGGAGTTTCAGCACTCGGGGTAACTAATAAGCTGAGTATTTTCGGGAAGAGTGGGCCTGCTACCAGATAATAATCAATGGTACTAAAACCCAATGGCGAGTGGAAGGTATAACAACCTGCCTGATCCCCCAGAGTTCTACCATTCAAAATCACCAAATCAAGGTCTTCTACCAACCGTTTCATGTCCCTGAAGCTCCCATTTATTTCCCTATCCTGAGCCTTCCGCAATGGGATTAGGGGCAAGTCCTCGGAGTACCCTTGGCCCTCAGGGCCTTGCCACTCTCCCACTCTTGCATTAAAGTCCCCTCCAATAATAACAGCTGCCAAGGGAAACATTTTACGGGCTTCCTTAATCCTAAATGTAACCTCCTCCCAAATTCCAGTGGGAAAGAACTTGGAGGACCGAGGGGGAACATAGATGTTACCAATCAGGAGCTCAAGCGAAGAAGGGAAGATGCAATGATACAAAGCAAAATAGGCTTTAAAACAATTTATTTGTGAGATAGTTATATTAAGAGAGTCGGCGAATATCACCGCCAACCCACCACTAGGTCTACCACCATCTACAGAGGGGAGTGCCTTCGTGGAAATAACTGAGTAACCAGCCAGGGAAATATCCTCAGTGGCCCAGGTCTCTTGCAGCAAGGAAACATCCTGTGCTCCCAGCACAGAGTGAAGATCTAAATCCTGCTTCCGGGATTTCCATCCCGAGATATTCCACGAAGCCAACCTGACCACTGAGGACTGTAATTGTCAAGGCCGGGCAGTTTGGCTAGTGGATTGGGCGGGTAGCCCTTCAACATTAACCTGTTCCTGGGTATCCTGGGCTACCTCATCACAGGAGCATAAAAGGTTTGAACGAGGTTGTAGAACTGTCCTAGGAACCAACAAGCTCTGACACAGAACACCTGAAGGGTCTGAGTGGACATGAGCATGGGTCCTAGTCTCATCCAAATCCTGGGAACTAGTTCTTTCCCTAGAGAAAAAAGCTCCACCTCTCACAGCACCTCCATTACTGGGCAAATCCCTCTGACTGCTCAGAACCTGGACAGACAGCGGGGAGTCCTCGCAATCAATAGAGCCCTCTGCTTTATTCCTTGGCTGCGCATCCCTCCTTAAACTAGGGGGGTGCCTTTGTTTATCACCAAGCTGAGGGGTAGGAACAGGGGAAAGGGCACCCAGATCTCGTCTTACCCTACGAACTTTGGACTCTCTCTCCTCTTTATGCCAAACACTTCTTTAATTGGGCACAGAGCGTGTCCAGGTGTGAGAGGAGGCCCGGCCCCGAGGGATCTAACCGGCACCGGTCTGGAGTAGCACCTGGCAATATTAATTTCCAGGGGTTAGAAGCACATGCTGCCTGGGGCTGGGAGCTAGTGCCACAATCAGCTAGCTCAGATTCCATATCCCTACCCCCTACATGTGCCCCCCCCCACCGAGGCCCCCACATCCTGTGCCTCCTGCTCAGGAGGGGGGTGTAGTTGGATTTCCATGGGAGATTTCCTGTTATGTTCCTGCTTACCTAAGGGGGATTTTGGAGTTCCCACAGGGTTCATGTTGGGAGAAGTCAAAAAATGTGAGACTGAGTAACGATTCCCCGCTCCTAATGTAGCAAGGTTATCCATACTAGATTGAAAAACCCGAGCAGGGAAAACAGATCTGTCCTCAAGGGACCCTTTTACTGCCCATATCTTCTTAACCAACTCCTGTGAGTTGAATCCCACCTTAACTACCTGCCTACCCCGGGAGATCAATAGATGGTCCACTGTTGAAATATCATGTCTGGTAACTGGGAGATACCTAAGTATTGGGTAATTTAGGAGAAGGCGCAAATGTTCTGCCACGTCAAGTACAGAATTCCATAGAGGGGGATCCCTCGCATGAACCGGGAGAATTGTAAAAATAAAATCCAGCGATAGTAGATCGTAAGACACTGGCTGTTCTAAAGGGGGCTGATCGGGGCATATCTGAGGGCGGGGACCAGGAACTCTCTCTTTTTGGGGAGGTTGGGGGGGACAATCCGGAACAGGGACCAACCGAGAGTCCTGCACTTGATGGGCAGACTTATAGCTCCTATGCAACTCCTTAGAAGGGAATCACAGAGGGTCGTCTCCCGCCCAAAATGGGGGCAAAGAACCCCTAATGCCCAGATGGTTCCTTCCCAAGGGGAGCAAAAGGTCCAGTTTTTCGTGGATTGCATTGAGCTGGTTATACACAGGGCCCTGAGGGAAACGCAGGTCTGCGATTCGCAGATTTCCTGCGGAATTCCCCTCCCCCCGCGGAATCTCCTGCCCCGCTTACCCCAGCGCAGAATTTCCAGCCTGCGCTGCGGGGATGCGGGGCAGGAGATTCCATGAGGGGAGGGGAATGAAAAAACCCTCGGGGCTTCCCCTCCCCAGCCTCCCTAGTTGCCAGGGGGGGAGGCACCCCCTTTAGATAATTAATAAACTTACCAGGGACGGCAGCAGCAGCTGCTCCGTCCAGCGCGCTCGTACTTCCTGCTCGTACTTCCTGGCCCCTCCCGACGGGGCCTCTCAGGGCGACGCAGCCGGATGACGTCATCTGGCTGCATCGCCCTGAGAGGCCCCGTCGGGAGGGGCCAGGAAGTAGGAGCAGGAAGTACGAGCGCGCTGGACGGAGCAGCTGCTGCTGCCGTCCCTGGTAAGACAATTCCTTTTGGGTTTTTTTTGGGGGGGGTGGGAGTCAAACACGCCCCAGCAGCTGGGGAGGGCAAGCCCCGGCAGCTGGGGAGGGGAAGCCCTGAGGTTTTACCAGTGCGGGGGGAGGAGGAGGCAAACCAAGCCCCCCCCCTGCATGGTAAATCGCGCCGAGGCGCAGAATTGGCCCCTGACTCCCGCGGAATTTTTAAAAAAATTCCGTGGAAGAATCGGGGCCCTGGTTATACATAAACCGCACAGATTCCGTTGTTACTGTGACATGTGTGGTTAAAAAGTCAATCAGAAAGTCACCCCCCCCATTGGGTACCTGGTCTCCCCCTCTGCTGGGGAGGGGCGGCAGTTCCTCTCTGCCCACTGCAGGGAGTAGAGTGACAAGATGGAGGGGCAACCTCCCTGTCCATCGAGCATACAGTTACTTCCCCTGAAGTGCAAATCTGGGGAGAAGAAGGACACGCAGCTAACTCCATTTCTGCAGAACCTTTAGGGGGAAAAAAGATCTCCATCAATTGCTGTTTCATCTGCTTCTGCGGTGGTAGAGGGGGGGAGCCCAATGAAGGCTCAGATCTAAGTCGTTTACTGGTTGGCATTAAGCACCTTCACGAAACTCAAAGAAAAAGAACTTGCCAAGTCCCAGGGGTAAGAGAGTTGTGCTCCTGGGAGCACGGAAGGGAGCGCAAAAGGGTGTGCCCTTGTGCGCGCAGCCCTTCGGCGCGACGCCCCTAGCGCACGCCTCCAGCGCCGCTGGAGACTGATGCCTTTTTCAACTTGTTGCAGGTCCTGTCGCTGCTTCAGCCACGCCACTCACAGCTGATCCCCAGGTAAAGTGAAGGGGGGGGAGGAGCAAAACCACTCAGCCCAACACCGCAGCCCTGCCCCCGGAGACTGATGTCTTTTTCAACTTATTGCAGGTGCTGTCGCTGCTTCATCCACACCACTCCCAGCTGATCCCCAGGTAAAGTGAAGGGGGGGAGGAGAAAAACCACTCAGCCCAACACCGCAGCCCTGCCCCCAGAGACTGATGTCTTTTTCAACTTGTTGCAGGTCCTGTCGCTGCTTCAGCCATGCCACTCACAGCTGATCCCCAGGTAAAGTGAAGGGGGGTGAGGAGCAAAACCACTCAGCCCAACACCGCAGCCCTGCCCCCAGAGACTGATGCCTTTTTCAACTTGTTGCAGGTCCTGGCGCTGCTTCAGCCACGTCGCTCACAGCTGATCCCCAGGTAAAGTGAAGGGGGGGGAGGAGCAAAACCACTCAGCCCGACACCGCAGCCAGGGCCCAGTGCAGCAAAGGTTTAGAGTTTTCTGTAATTTTATAGTCCAGTCCTCACTGGCACAAGCCACATGGAAAGGAACAGAGCTTACATCCTTGAGGTGCTTGAGATTCAGTGCTTGAATGTTCGTTTCTATCTTAAATAAATTCAGCCTGATTTCTGTATGTCTTAGATTTGCTTTACACCAGAGACTATTCTAATTATCCCAGAATAGTTTTTCCATCTGAAAATGACCTGAGTGTTAACCTCCATTTTATTACTGAACAGAAAGAAAGGGCTAGTTCAGATTTACTGTTTACAGAACTGCAATATCTATTAGATACTGTCAAAATAATAGTTTTGAATGCTTCAGATTGACAGCATTGGGCTGGTGCTGGCTCTTGAGAGAAGAGTACCACCTACTGAATCCCCATGATGTCTCCCTAAAATTTCTTTTGGCATTAATATTATCTGTTTGGCTTCTGTAGAAAAGTCCTTTAGAGGGTACTTTCAGACATGATGCTAACCACCCTTTAACCACCCTTGGTGGTTATTTATGCATGTTGCAGGGCTGTGTTGGTGCCCTATGGAGCCCTGAAACATGCATAAATAACCACCAACGGTGGTTAAAGGGTAGTTAGCGTCATGTCTGAAAGTACCCAATGTATTTCTATTGGAAACAGACTAGTTTTGGATGCCAAACTTTGAAGACAAATTCTCTGGTATCATACTGCGATTGCTTTGTTTTAATTTAGATGGAAAATTAGCTACACATTCAGCTTTCTTGCCTTATTATGGAAGGCTTTAGGCTACTGGGCAGTGCCAGAGCTGCACAAAGCAGCTGTAGCATACCAGTGTATCTTACAATGAGCTATTCCACCATGAGAATGAGTGTAGAGTAAAAGCAGTTCAATGGAAACATATCCACAGCACGACAGAAATCTATATACTTTAAAATACTGGTGTGAATCCCCAGCTAATGTGATTCTGTTGACATTGGCCCACAAAGCAGACACTTTTGTGACTGGCATGACCGGATTTGGTTGATGATAAGGATTTGGGGATTTTGTGTGTTGTAACCCATCCTGAGCCCTTGCAATAGCATGGGATTATAAATGTAAATAAATAAATAAATAAAATAAACCACACAATAAAAAAATAAATAAATAAATAAAATAAACCACATGGCACATGTGCTGAGTGGCTACCCTTTTCCAAAATGGTAACATCACTGTCAGCACCATTTTGGGAAAGGGAGTGCATGCACAGAATGGCCCCAGTGGACATTTTGCATATGCACAATGATTTATTTATTTAAAAAAATATTTTTAATAAAATAAGCCCCCCAACCCCCCAAAAAACATATTTTTTTTGCTTTTGAACCCCCTGAAAACTATGGGGGGTTTGTAAATGAAAATGAAATCTGATACAAAAATGAATGATGTGCCTGCTTCACACCCCTACTGCTCATCACCACTGAGGCGTTCAACCGAGAGATCCAGACAGTGCAAGTCGCCTACTCCGCCTGGCACGAGGCCATAATCTGCTGTGTTGGGCACCTCTGTGGGCTCCAAGCCAGGCTCTTGTGGTGCTGGCAATAATGGGATGTCCTCATGGCCGGGTGCCAGGCTCTAGCCCAGATCTGGCAGTAACAGGCTGCACTGACAGCAATGCAGTCAGTGATGCAAGGGGAGTTGCAGCAGGCTGCAGGTCACCTGTCCATGGACATCGCTGCAATGATTTTCACCCTTCACCAGGTGATACCCATCAGCTGGTTTGTCTGGGTTTTACCATGGTCCTTGCCATGTCGAGAGACGCGGAGTGGGAGATCCATTTCCAGATGTTCTGCGGCCTGATCTTCAGGATCACTGACATTCCCCATCCACATCTGGAGAGGGAGTAAATGCCAATGAGGATCCCTACCCCCATAGAGCAGCACATAGCCATCATCATCTGGATGCTCACCACCCTGGACTCCTGTTGCTCCATTGTCCAGAAGTTTGGCATGCTAACATCCATGGGTGCCATCCTGCTCATGCTCAGGTTCTGTGAGGCCATCAAGGCCCTACTACTTGACAGGTGGTGCAACTCATCAACCCAGAGCAGGTGATGGAAGGCTTCCAGGTGGAAGGGTTCCCCAGTTGCACCCATATCACTGTCATCTGCCCACCCCACAGCTGAGATGAGTACATCAACCAGCTGGGGTACTGCTCCATGGTACTGCAGGCAGTTGTGGATGATTGTGGCTGGTTCACGGATGTGGTGGCCAGCTGCTCTGGAAGGAGCCATGATACCTGAATCCTGCATCCATGGTCACCCCTTCTTCACCAGGATATACACAGAAATACTTCAGGCCCAATATCATCACCACTATCGAGGGGGTGAGCATGAATCCCATTGTCCTGGGGACCCAGACTACTCCTTGATGCTGTGGTTCATGAAGGTCTACCCTGTGGCCCATACCCCAGAAGAGGTCTGCTTCAACAGGCAGCTGAGTGCCTCCAGGTGGCACGTTTTGCATTTTTTTCTCATAAATTACAAAGGGAAAGTGAGCTATGTAGTTTAGCTGAACTAATCAAACTAAATTGGACTGTACTTTTCCCCAAATTGTATAATATGAGTTTACACTTCACTTTGTTATCCAGCTAGCAAAGAGAGTATTGTAAAAATGACAATACATTTATAAATAAGGGAACATGAGACTTTTGGTATATAAAAATATATGCAAAGTTTACTTAAATATAAATAGAAAGTATCAGTATCTTACATTGAATGGTATGATTGCCAATCAAAGTTACATGATCTTAAAACATTTCTATCTTAAGAAAAAGCTTGTAAAAGCTTAACATATGCACAATTCATTGGCTCAAAGATATCAAGA
>QEPC01006403.1:514759-538675 GCA_003113815.1 Sphenodon punctatus
ATTTTATTGTATCAGCAAATTTGCTATCACAAAATAAAGAACGATAAAATAAATAAAATATTCTCCCAATACTCTACCAATACAAAAGAAGGTAGAGCAGGGATCCTCTATACAGATAAACAATAAATCTCTATATGTCGATGTTACAGTAAAAAAGCATATCTGGAAGATGATTAAACAAGCAAATGTTGATCCTTAGCCCTTAGAGTTTAATCTGTTATGAGTTTTCAGCTTGCAGTGCTCTAATCTCCTTCTCCACTAACAGGAGAAACATTGCTACTGAATTAATATCCAAGAACTCTGTTAAAGCAAGTAGTAGTTCCATTTTCTTATTAGTTTCTAGACAGTTATCCTCAAAAAACGGATCTAACATAATTTTCCTAAGGGTGCTATATTGCGGGCATTCACAAACCACATGCGCCAGCAACTCAATAGCTTGTGGGCAGACTTTACAGAGCTTTTGTCCCATGGAATACCTTCTCTTCTACCTCTTACTTGGGCAGTTTCAAAAAGATTAAAATGAAGTAACATCCACATTCTTCTAAGTCTAGGGTCTAGCAGCTGATCTAGGTCTATCAAAGTTTTAACCACGGGATAATATGCTGTAATTCGATTTACTTTGAGTAGTTCTAAATCTTTATTATGGACCCAATCCACTATTCTTCTCTTTAATTCCCTCTTCGTAAGCTTAAGGCTTATAGTTTTGTCTGGCACTAGTGGTAGTGTTAACAGGAGAACCCCCTCCCACTCATGACAATTGGGGGGGGGTACACCAATATCCACTGTTCCTTAACTTCAGGGGGAATTAGCCCAATTTCTTAAACCGGGGTCTCCACGTGCTCAAAAAGGATCAGTCTGAGGACAGGTACGCGCCACAGTCAGGGTATGTTCCCTTCCCAAAATAGAAGAAGAGAGAAAAAGACAAATGTTCCAATAAAAACTGAATGAGGTTTTTTGGCTTACACAAGGGAGAATACAAGCGGCTGTGGGGAAAGTGAAAGTAAGATAGGAGAAAAGCGGGGGGTAGTCCAGTGAAGGTACAGCAAGAGCGAGAGGGAGCGAGAGAGAGATTCTGGACCTATGGTTTATCTCTCTTAGCTGATTGCACAAGGGATCAGCAGCCCAGGATCCAGCGAAGTTTGGGGGGTGGGGGTGGAAGAAAGAGAGGGGCAGACCGAAGTCTGGGAGACCCCTTAGCACAGACACATACAGAGCAAATTGCACGTATCTGCGTTCCAATATTTCTCACTTTGACGGGGAAACCAGGGGCAGTTATAGAGCTTTGGACAAAGGATTTTGGGAGGCTTCGATGGGTAATTGGGGGTGTACAATGGGCTAATGAAGGGAGAAACCAACACTTCTACTTCCATCACAACAAGGGCTATCCTAGATGCATAAGATACCATTGACACATGGGGGAAAGGTAAATAAAAAGTGGCTAGCAGATAGTTAGGGAGGGGAGGCATCAGGTGTGAATCAAGTACCACAAAGTGACACCTGGATTCTAGTCCCAGATTCTGCATTGTGGGAAGCCGACCTCATCCAGCGCTGCCGCCGCCTCTTCCTCCTCCTCCTTCTCCTCCTCCTCCTCCTCCCAGTCCAGCTCCAGCAGCGCCTAGCGCCACCATGGGCGCCGTCACCGATGATTCGTAAGCGGCTTTTAATTGACGGAGATGGCGCCAGGGATGACAGACGGATTAATTTGTTGGTGAAGAGCTTCATTAAATGGTGCAACTCTGGATCTCAAGAAGAAGGTTACAGCCAGTACCAACGCATGCTGAGCACTCTGTCACAATGCAAATTTTCAATGGGAAAAACTCTTCTTGTCTATAATATGAACCTCAAAGAAATGGAGAACTATGAAAAAATCTGCAAAGATATAGAAAGTAGCATTGCTGCAGCCCATGAGAAAATTGCCGAATGCAAGAAACAGATTTTTCAGGCCAAAAGAATATGAAAAAATCGCCAAGAGTATGATGCATTGGCTAAAGTAATACAGCACCATCCGGACAGACATGAAACATTAAAGCAGTTAGAAGCTTTGGGGAAAGAACTCGAGCATCTTTCTCACATCAAAGAAAACATGGAAGATAAACTGGAGCTGAGACGAAAGCAGTTTCACGTCCTTCTAAGCACCATTCATGAGCTTCAGCAGACGCTGGAAAATGATGAAAAGCTTTCGGAAACAGAAAAGTCCCAAGAAACTCAAATGGAAGCAGAGAGTAAACCATAGACACACTTTGATACTTAACCGAGAAATTCCATGGCTCCAGAGTATGCTCTGAAGCTAAGAAACCTTTGTTTGTGTTCTTGTTTCTGAGAAATAAAATTGCTCTGTCATTTGTACAGATTTGACTAACTGTTGGAATACCACTTAACTTTTTTTTTAATACATAAAAGATATTATTGTTTTGTTAGTGCTGACGTGAAAACCTTTCACACTCACAGTACAGAAAGGTAAAATCTAGGTTAGTTTAATACAAGTGTTGTGATGTTTTGTGACGTAGAGAACTATTTGAGGCTCTGTTGCAAATTGTGACATGTTTCTGCACATAGAAGGTGTTCACCCAACTTTGGCAATCAATGGCATTTAAATGACCTGGATTCTTGGGTGTTGGCTTCCAGGGTGCCTACAGCCTTCCTTGTCTTGGGGAATGTTGCTGCCATGAGTCATGATCACCGGTGCTTTGTTAACAGGAAGAATGCCCTTTTCCTTAATGGCTCCATGATTTACTCTGGGCATCCTCCCTTCAACTCTTCTCCCAAGTTCAAACTGATATCCCATATGAGTGACCTACTTTTGCCAAGTTCCATGGTGGCTGGGCCCCATCCTGGTTCTGCCTTTTACAAGCCCCCCTTTGCTCATATGGGGGGGGTCATCCTTTCGAGCCCCTTTTCCCATGTCTTCTGGCCTTTGGTCATATCTAGGGACTGTCCTTCCAAGCCCCGCCTTGGCCCAAGTTCGTTGGCCCTTGATCACACAGCATGGGGGGCTGTATCCATTTACGGAACGTCTGGGTCACATTTATCAATTCCCCCATTGGGAGCCTTTTAATTTAATTTAAACAGCCCCCACATAACAGTCTGGAACACTATAGGATGTGCTACACCCGAACCATGGTTAGCCTAGTCCAACACTTTCACCCACAACATGTACCACATCAGCCCGTTCCTGAAAGACTATAACCAATGCGGTCAGGTGGAGTCTGCCATCCAAACACTGGTAAACCAGGACCTCAATTCAGCAAGAGTCCCCCATTATTGTGGGAATGTCTGATGCCTACAACTGTAAGGTGGGGGGGCGGAGCATTCTGGGTGACGAGAGGGGTGGGGGGAAACTGAGAGGGAGGAACAGGAAGAAAGAGAAAGTACAGTACAGACCTGGGTACACAAAAACAATATTAATAAGAAACACAATCAACTCAATAAACAATCTATATGCAGGGCTAATATCTAGGGAAGAGGTCAGTATACATGGGGGAAGGATACCTGGGGGGGGGGAAATCACTATAAACTACACAATGAAATCAATGAATTCAATAAGAATTCAACTTTTCAACAAAATAAACATATATATATATATATAGGTACACCTGGGAGCTGCTTGTTACATATACATTCCTTCCTTCAGGGGGGACCCAAAGGTTTCAAAAGTGCCACCACAGGTCGAACTGGTTGTGAGTACATGTGGGTCTGGCCATGGCTCATTAATTTCCTCGAGAAATTCCATATGCTTATGGATCTCTCCTTCATTTTAGGTCCCTTGTTCCAAATTTTAATTCACCAACCCTCTCCAAAATCCCGTGGCCATATGAGCTGAACCAAATTACCAGTCTGTACCTGTAACAAGGAGCTCCGTTTAATGGGATAATTCCATTCAGGTATATCCTAATTGGCATAAGGGTCCATGATTTTCAGTTGCTGACAAGAGCTGAAAGAACTTAAAAATAAAAAGTTCCTTTGACTGGAGCTGGAACAACTGCTGGAGCAACTGGCAAAGTTCTTCTGCTCCAAAGCCCGGGGCTCTCGGCCCAACTTCCACTGCCATGCTAAAAGTTCTGGGTGGCGGGGAGCCTTCCCAGAGATACTAGTTTCCAAAGTTCTGGCAGCCATGCTGGGAGGCTTGCTTCAGGTTTTTAAGGTGGAGAATTTCTTTTGGAACTGAGGGCGGCGGGGGAGGGATGTGGCTGCTTGTGGTCTTTTCCCCTGGAGCTGCGGTGCGTACTGCTGACTGCCCCAGCTGGGAAGCCACATGCCAAAGTGGATGACCAGGACTGGTTCCGATAACCATCACAGACTCCGTTCCTGTTACGGGTCCGAGCGCCACAGTCCTTTCAATCTCTGCTCGCTTCTGGATACCTGAATGAGATGAAAAAGATCCAGGGGGGGGAGGGGGGTAGACAAGGAAGCCCCTCTTCCCAGAAGGCCACATGCACTCCATGGAGACTCCGGGTAGGGGAGAACAAAGAACTGGACTTTTTAGTCGTCATCGCTGATGTATCCGATAAGCGGATCAAATTCCCACCTCTCCCGGCGGATGGGAGCTGATGGAGGCTGGCCCCCCTCCAGGATGGGGTATCTATTCCCCGACCTTCCTCTAATTCTAACCATGCCGGCATAGAATTGAACCACGTGGGGGTTTTCCCTCATGTACAGTTCCCACCCGGAGGAACCATTGTGATAGATTTTTATGACCACCTTTTCAATGGCTCCCCCCATTGCTCTCCATGTGGCCACGCCAACAAGAAACTGATATGGCCCCCCTGTTTCACTAGAACAAAACCTGAAACGGAAAGTATGCCTAATGATTAGGCCATTTACCCTTGCTGCAAGCCTCATGGCTGGATTTACTGACATACCATCAAGTGGGGGATGCATCTGCTCCCTGGGTCTTCTGGCTCTTCCCCTTCAGTTCATGGCTGCCATACAACTCTGAGATACCAGTGATTCTCTGAGGCTGAGAGTACTTGTACTGAGAGGGGGTGGAAGGGCTGTCTGGATCTGGCGGCTGGCTCACCGGGGGATCCACAGGTTTACCTGTCCACTCCTTGAGCTGTGAGCTGTGAAAATACTTTCTCCAGGGCTGGTTTCCTTTCCCCCTTGGGATTTCCACCTGATAGATGGCTGGGTTAATTCTGTTGACTATCCTGGCAGGACCGTCCCATTTGTGTGTTAAAAAATGTTTGGGGGCAGAAAACGTTCAATACATTACTTCCTGCCCCACATTCCACACAATGGGCCTTTTGATCCAGCCCAGCTGTTTATCTACATCCTTCTGCGCTCTACCAAGGCTGATGGTGGTTTGCCTGTGGACTTTTGCTATCTCTTCCACCAAGGATTGCACCCACTCATCAGAGACAGCTTTGTTCTCCCAAGAACTTGGAAGCTCGGTTCTGAACCACCAGCTCTCGGGCATGCACATTTGTCTCCCTGTCATGACCTGGAAGGGAGTAAACCCACGTACTGCCTTTGAACCCCTCAATGCCATCAAAATTATTGGAAGTTTCTCATCCCAGTTTTTGCCAGCGAGACGAATCTGTTTCTTTAAAGCTTCCTTAAGGGTGCGATTAGTCCTCTCTACTAAGTCGGAAGAAATGGGGTGTCCGGCTATGTGGAATCATTGTTTGATCCCCAAGGCTGTACATAGTTCCTGCATCACCTCCCCCACAAAGTGGGGCCCCATGTCTGAGATGATGCAGTAAGGGACTCCCCACCGGGACAGGACAATGTTGAAAAGCATTTTGGTAGTGGTTGAGGCGGTATTGTTTTTGCAAGGGAGGGCTTCCAACCATTTGCTAAATGCATCCACAATCACCAAACAGTACTTGTTGCCTCTCGCCGTGGTGGGGAGGGAACCTATATAATCTATTTGGATCCTGGCCCAAGGACCTTCAATGCGCTGATGTTGAATGGGAGCCTTTGTAACCTGGCGGTCTGTGTTTACCATCACGAAAGACAGACAATTATCACACCACTGCTCAACATCAGCTTCCATCTGGAGCCACTATCCAGTTTCCTTAACTCTTTCCAGGGTAGTCTGTTTTCCCTGGTGTCCTTGTTCGTGGACATACTGGATCAGGTCCCCCCATTCCTTTCCTGGGACTATCCAATGCTTATTGCCCCCGGGGTCGAAGGCCCACCAGACATGGTCATCTTTGGTGATGGTATACTTTCCTGTACTGTCCTTCCCTTTGGTAGTCAAATCCTCTATTTCTCTGTCCCCTTCCTGTAGAGTCCCCACGTCTAGGGTAGTGACTCCTATTCCTAGGGTTTGGGCTCTGGTGGTGACTGGGGCTAGTGACATTTCCTGGGGGGGCGCTCTTCTGTAGAGTCAGGAAGCTCGCTATGGGTGGCGGCTTCCTTTGCCAATTGATCTGCTTGAACATTCCAGAAAGCCGCATCTGTAGGCTTCCTAGAATGTCTGGCAGTGTGCGCGACTCAAGTCATGCCAGTTCTAACTTTTACTAGTTCTGCCACCCTTTTCCATTTATCTAAATGGGCTAATGGCCTCCCATCGGAGGCAGTCATGTTCCTCCCTAGCCAGATTGGAAGCCATGCAGTGGCTGCGTGTGCAGTCCAATCGGAGTCTGTGTAAATGGCTAGGGAGATCTCCAGAGGCTTGAACTCCAGGACTGCCAAGACAGCCTGAACGTCCGCTGCCTGGGAGGAATGGGGACATGCTGATCCCTGTAGCATGCTTCCATCCAGCACCCGTACAGCCAACCAGCCAGCTTTAGGTTTTCCCTGTATATAAAAAGAGGACCCATCCATATACCACTCTGTAAGCCCCTGTTCTGTTGCCTCCTCCAGACTTTTCCCCTGACTGTACTGGCCATTCTGTGTGTTGGAGCTCTGGGAGTGGGCACACGTGCTCTTCCCCTTCTACTAGCAAACCATAAGGAGCAGGGATTTCCTTCTGTTCCTTACTGAACCCCACTCCTCAGTTTACCAGTGCCAGGGTCCATTGAGCTATCCGGGGACTGCTAACCTGCCCATCCTGAATCTTGCCAGAGATGATGTATTTGAGGGGAGAATGGGGAGTCTGGATGATTACTTTGGACCCTCCAATTATGTACTCCCAATGCTTCAAAGCCCAGACCAAGGTTAAGCAAGCCTTTTCACAGGGGAGAAACCTCTGCTCTGCCTCATCAAGCAGCCTAGAGGCGTAAGCTGCTACGCGCTGCCGCCCAATTTGCTGCAAATTGAGAGTGGCCCCCATGCAAGTTTCTGTTGCAGCTAACTGTATGAAGAAGGGAAGTTTGGGGTCAGGGTGGGCCAATTCTGGGGCTTTCACCAAATCCATTTTTAGAGTACCCAATGCTTCTTGTTGATTTGGGCCCCAGTCCCATGCCCGTCTCTTTTTCAGGAGCTTATACAGAGGTCTTGCCTTTTCAGCAAAGAACTCTATACAGTCCCTGGAAAAGTTAAGAGTGCCCAGTATTGCCCTGAGGGAGTGCAAATCTGTGGGTGCATGCAATTTTGCAATTACCTCCACCCTCTGGATATCCGGGGACCTTCCCTCCTCTCCCAAACTGATCCCCAAGTATTTCACCTCCTTCTGCACCAATTGTGCCTTGGCTCGGTTGACCTTGAACCCAGACTTGAATAATTGACAGTACCTCTCTAGTTACTTCTGAAGTTTTGTCTTTATCCGGGGAGTGCACCAAAACATCATCCACATAGGATAAGACAAACCTTCTCGAGTCTGGCTTCAATTTATCCCACATCTTTGGCACCACGGAGTGACAAATGCTGGGAGATGAATGGAAACCTTGGGGAGTCCTGGTAAAACTGTACTGCTGTTTTTTATACATAAAAGCAAACTTATACCAACAGGCTGGGTGAACAGGAGTCGCAAAGAACGCATTTGCCAAATCAATGACTGAGTACCAGCGAGACACTGCTGATATCGCTGCCACTATTTCATTGTATTTGGCCACCACCAGAGCAAAAGGAGGAGTCACCGAATTTAAAGCCCGATAGTCTACAGTCATTCAGTAAGTCACCCCATCTGCCTTTGGTAAGTCATTCGGTAAGTCACCCCATCATCCATGCCTTCATCACCTCGAGGCTGGATTACTGCAACGCGCTCTACGTGGGGCTGCCTGAGAAGCTGGTCCAGAGGTTGCAGCTGGTGAAGAATGCCGCGGCCCATCTCCTGACGGGGGTGGGTCGCAGGGAGCACATGACACCAGTGCTCTGGGCTCTGCACTGGCTGCCTATAAAGCACCGGGCCAGATTCAAGGTGCTGGTTTTAACCTTTAAAGCCCTTCACGGCCTAGGCCCAGCCTATCTGCGGGATCGCCTCACTCCCCATGTACCCGTGCGACCCTTGAGATCGTGCGTGGGAGCCTTTTTGGAGGTTCCCCGGGCGAGGCGGGTGGCCACTGATGTTAGATCTTTTTCGGTGGTCGCCCCTGTGCTGTGGAATTCACTTCCGGAGGAGGCTCGGCTGGTGCCCACTCTCCTGCTGTTTCGGCGTATATGTAAGACCTGGCTGTTCCGTCAGGCTTTTGGCGGGGGGTAGGGGGGGGTGGGGGGTGGGGATAGGGATGGGGTTTTTTCCCCCATGTAGTGTATTTTAAATTGTTTTAAAATTTTATTATTGTTTTAAATGAAATGCTGTTCACCGCCCCGGGCTGCCCTGTGGGCAGGAGGGGCGGGATATAAATTTAAAAATAAATAAATAAATAAATAAATAAATAAAATAACAGGCCAGATGTGAGTGTTACAGACGGACTGCATTTTTACTATGACTCCTTGCTCTTTGAGACTGTCTATGGTGGTATTAATTCCTTCTTCTGCCTCTGCTGGGTATTTGTATTGCTTCTGCGGGGTGTGTGTGTTCCTTTCCCTGAATGAGCACCTCATCCTCTACCTTCCTGCACTCCACCTTGTCCTTAATCCATACCCTGGGAAATTCCTGGGTTCATGGATCATCGGTCAAAGGGAGAACAGGAAGAGGTGCCGTAAGGGCTGCACCCTTAGGGTGTATGGCAGAAATCTCAGAAGGACCCTCTGGGACTTGCCATAGTACCCCGTTAGCCAAATCTACTGTTAGCTGGGACTCCTTTAAAAATGGAGTCCCAATGATCCCTTTTTCTTTGCCCTTGTGGACACAACTTTCCATGGTTCCCTTTAGTTTGCCCAATTCAAAGGGAACCTTTTTCCATACCGGGGCTTCCTGAGTTTCCCCACCATACCCACTGAGTATCATCTTTTTGCCAGAGGACTCCCCTACGTTGACCCAATCTGGGTCCAAGATATTGATGGAGGCCCCTGTATCTAGTAGGAGCTGGGCCAGAGTTCCCGGATTCCCAATGCTAGCCCTAACATTGGGTCTCCCCCACCTATCCGGGTGTAGTTTTGCAACTACCTGAGGGGAACCCCTGGGAATTGGGCAGCCCTAGCAGATAGTGTGGACTTCCTGTAACACTTGCTCCTGTTCTGGGGTCCTACTTATATTGTCTGCATCCCAGACCCCACTACAGCTACTGGCTGAGAGGGAGCTTGGTAAAATTCCTGCCCTCGCTGTTTTCTCAACTCTGCTGCGCCGTTTACTAAGACCTGCAAGGGCTGGAGATGGAACTGCCTCATATCTATCCCATATGACTTTAACTCTCCCCATACATATGCCTGAAGAGCGTTCCTGGGCTCCCGGTTGGGGTTGGCTCTGGGGGGAAAATTGCTATCATAATTTCCCTGTTGCCTTTTCTGTGGGTAGGCATTAGGGGTAGGATTTGTGAACTGTACACAGGGGGCTGAGGAGTGGGGGCCATTGTTCATGAGAGTTACCACCTGGATGAGCTCTAGCTGCTGCTTAAGAGTGGTCCACTTGGTTCCTCCCATTCCCCTCATGAGATCCGCCACCTGCCTGATGCCTGTGGAGAGTTCCTCCCAGGTAAGTTGTGAAGGATTTATTCTTCCCATTGCCATGCGGATTGGAATGGCAAGTCCTGCATACACAGCCTCTATAAACTCCTGATTGTCATACTGCATGACCGGCCTCCCGTTCCTCTGTACAGGAACCACAACCTCCGCTAAGACTCCCATCAGCTTTTTCCTAGGCACGTAGGATTCTGGCTGCTCCCCTGGGGCCTGTGTCTCCAAAAGGAACAGTCGGTGTGGACTCTGTCCTGGGAGCATGACCCGCAGCACCACCTTCATCCACTCACCACAGTTGGCGCCATGGAGGTCGGCCATGCTGAGACCAGCTTCCAAGACCTGCAAATCCACAAGGGATGTGCTGGCCCGATCCAATTGTGTCAGATCCACCCCGTCCACAGTGGGGTATATCTGCCACACCCTAGCCATCCAGGGAATGGCTGTGTCTGGGTTCAGCGGACCTACCTGCTCAGCGATGGCCTTCGCTTGAGAGGGGGTCCACCAGACGGTTTCCCTAACTTCTTTGTGGGTCACACCCCCTCTTCCCCCTACATAATCCACCTCCCTATTCACAATGGAGGCTATGTGCTCTGGCAGTTGCCAGGTGGGATTGTAAGGGGCCTCTGGAGTGGCGTCTACAGGCAGGTTATGCTTTTCTATCGGGAACAGTTCAGACCCCACCCCAGGGAGATTTCCAACTCACACAGCAGCTACTAGAACTTTGTGCAAGTCCAGTTCTCCCCTCAGCTTTTGTATCGCTGCTTCACATGCCTCATAGCTCACCATGGTCTTAGAGGTCCGAGTTTGCTCTGCAAGGAAGCGTGCCACTGATTGGTCTTGCCCTAGCTGTTTCCTAAGTCCGGCCAACTCCTTCTCTGCCTGTTCTGCCCTAGCCAGAGCCTCATTAGATTCGTCTTGTGCCTTTCTAAGGAATGATGTGAGTTTCCACTTTTCTGCGACAAACACACTTTTATCCCTTTCCAGATCTGCACACTTAGCCTCTCACTTCTCTGCTCTCTTTCCCTACTTTTCTGCACTTTCTCCCTCCTTCTCACACTTCTGCCTTGTTTCCCTTAGCAGATCCTGCAAGTCCCCACAGGTACGCCACAATGCTCAAGCTGCACAGACATCCTTTTTACTGCCTCGAGGTTTAAACATTGGGCAGTAATCAGCGTATGCCTCGCTAACTGAGGTCACTGGGTCCTTAGTCTTAAAGCATTCTGTCTTCCATGGGCACTTCCCTTCTTTGCTGCCCATCTCTCTAATTTAGCTGTTCCCTGCTCCTGGTGCAGCATCCCCTCTACTTCCCAGGTGCTAACTGCTCCTACAGAGCCTATTCTGGTGCAGCCCTCAGAGTTACGCTGTACCACCTCTATATTCCAGCAGTAAACTCCCCGGGCAGCTGATACAGTCCCACACCAACATACTCTTATCAGCTGGGGGACCCATACCAGGATTCCCGGACACATACATCCCAAGGCTGGCCATGCAACCCCAAAATTCAGATACTCTGATTGCCCCACACCCGACATCACGGGTGAAAGACCCCAAGATTCCCAGAGCTGGCTCTGTGCCTCTTCCTGAGCCCAAAATCCAAACATCTCTCCAAAGTGCCCCAAACCTGCTTCCACAAACTTAAGACTAACAATTCCACAGACCCTGGACTGCCTTTAGTAATCCCAAGTCTATTTCCAAGTTTCCCCAAACTTGTCTCCACAAGTTTAGGACCAAACACAGATCCCTGGACTGCCTCTGCAATCCAAGATCAAATTCCTCTACAATCCTGGGACCGCTTTATACAGTCCCGAGATGACAATTCTTCACAAATCCCTGAACTGCCTCATGCAGTCCCAAGATACAAATCCCTGAACTACCTCATATAGTCCCAAGACCACAATTCTTTACAAATCCCTTAACTACCTCATACAGTCCCAAGATCACAATTCTTTACAAATCCCTGAACTGCTAAATACAGTCCCAAGATACAAATCCCTGAACTGTCTTATACAGTCCCAAGATCCACAACTCTTTACAAATCCCTGAACTGCCACATACAGTCCCAAGATCCACAACCCCAGACTATTCCTCCCCAACAACCTGGACCCCGAATTCTTAAATCCACAGGTCCAGAGAGGAGAAAGGAGATAGAAAATGACACAGGAAAGTGACAGAAATATGGGGGTTTTGGCTGGCTCTAGCTACGCACGCCTCTGTGGATTTTCCACCCGTGTCGCCCACATTCTCCGCCAATCTGTTAACAGGAGAACCCCCTCCCACTCATGACTATTGGGGGGTGGGTACTCCAATATCCACCATTCCTTAACTTCAGAGGGAATTAACCCAATTTCTTAAACCAGGGCCTCCACGTGTTCAAAAAGGATCAGTGTGAGGACAGGTACGCGCCATAGTCAGAGTATGTTCCCCTCCCAAAATAGAAGAAGAGAGAAAGAGACAAATGTTCCAATAAAAACTAAATGAGGTTTATTGGCTTACACAAGGGAGAATACAAGTGGCTGTGGGGAAAGTGAGAAGAAAAGGGGGGGGTAGTCCTGTGAAGGCACAGCGAGAGCGAGAGGAGAGAGAGAGTCTGGACCTATGGTTTACCTCTCCTAGCTAATTGCACAAAGGATCAGCAGCCCAGGATCCAGCGAAGTGTCTAGCAGATAGTTAGGGAGGGGAGGAAGAAACTTCCTTGATACAAAGGAGGCACCAGGTGTGAATCAATTGCCACAAAGTGACACCTGGTTCTGCCTTTTACAAGCCCCCCTTTGCTCGTATGGGGGGGTCATCCTTTCGAGCCACTTTTCCCATGTCTGCTGGCCTTTGGTCATGTCTGGGGGCTGTCCTTCCAAGCCTCCCCTTGGCCCAAGTTCGTTTGCCCTTGATCACACAGCATGGGGGCTGTATCCATTTTGGGGAATGTCTGGGTCACACTTATCAGTAAAGCCATCTCTGCAGCCAGACCTTTGACGTAGCTCAACCAGCAATACTTTGGGACTCCCTCATGTTCTTTTTGTTCTTTGTAGCACTCTCTCAATAATGGTGGATCATTCCCGCATACTATCTTCAACCAAAAAGAGAGTATGCTAATATAAAAATGGGCATAAACTGATAATGCACCTGTTTCCACTCTGAGCATTACTATCGGAGTCGCTCTCGGAGTTTTCAGGAGAGTACAAAAAAAAAAGTTTTGCGGAACTTCTAAGCTCCTTATATATCCTGAAGATGTCACTTCTGCTCCATATACTAATTGCGGGATGATCTTTACCTCCAGGATATCTAAGAATTGTCTAACCGATGAGGTTGGAGTAGCATAAAATAGCTTAAGTAATCCTCCTACTGTTTGGGTGGCTTTAACTAATTGCCCTGAGGGCAGGAGGGTCTCACAGCAAGGAGACACAGGAGACAGGGGTACGGGGGTTGGCAGAGAAAAACCCGAAAGGCCACCCCTAGGGGGAAGTGCAATAGGGGCATCGGCCCCGTAGAAGCCGCGGTGGAAGCCCTGCGTCAGGAAAGTAAGGCCCCAGAACCGGCAGATGCTGCCGCAGCCGACCCTGGGGGTGTGGTCACAACGTTGCGATGTTCAGTGAGGCTACGCAACAGGAAGGGCGGGGCTAGCCCTACATAACGCCGCTGGGGAGAACACAGCGCTGCCGGAGATCAGCAGCGCTGTGAAACTGGCCCCAAGAGACTGAAGGAGAGAAAGCGAGAGAGAGACTGAAGAGAGAGCGTGGAACGAGTGGAGGAGCGAGAAAGGTGTGACTGGGCAAAGGAGAGCGAGGTGGGTGAACGGCACGGAGAGTGAGAGTGAGGATAAGAGTGGGAGAGTGAGGAAGAGTGAGAGGGGTGTGAGAGCAAAGGTCTGTGGAGGAGTCTGGCTAGCTGCACCAGTCCCCTACCGGTGTCTCTTGAGCCCTATCTTCCCTGTCCGGGTGAGAGTGTCCTATTACCCTACCCCTCGCCCCCTAGGGATTGGCCCCCCGTGGACCTCACGTAACCCTACACTTCTACCCCTACCAATTCCAGCACAGAGTGAAAGGGAAGCAGGTGCGCGTGCAAGGAGTAACAAGTGGGGGGTCCCACTCAAGGTTGCGTTCGCTCCCTGATCCCAATGATGATAAGGCCTCGTGTCTATTAAGACCACCTGGGCCAACTACTACCCTGAGGGATCGTTTTCCCACGAAGAATTGTGTGGGACCCCGTGGGAGAAAGGAGGGTGCAGGTGACTGTCGGGGTGTGTTGAGAACAAGTGTGTGGCCTCCGTGGGGTATCCCCATCTTCCCAGGTACCCACCCTAACAGAGGGGCAGGATATAAGTTTTAAATAAATAAATTTTAAATAAATAAACTACCTGACTTTGGTTATTAGCCCTCCATGACTTAGAATCAGAAAAAATTATGCCTAAATATGTATAGCGTGGAGTATGGGAAAGCTCTTGGCTGCCCACCCTCAACTTAAAATTGGCTCTGCTAGTGCCAAAACTCATGGCCTTAGATTTTTTGATGTTTATATTCAGTGCATTCATCTGGCAATAATAATAGAGTGCCGTCAGACATTGCTGGGGTCCTTGCTTTGTCTGGGGACTATATCATCTGCATATAACAGAATTGAGAGCACCCTCTCCTTTATCCGTGGTGTGTGTGTGTGTGTGTGTGTGTGTGTGTGTAGAGTTTGCCACAGAGATAGCAGGGACCAAATCATCTATATACGGGTTTAATAAGAGGGGGGCGAGTAAACATCCCTGCCTCACTGCCTTTTGTAGGGGGATTGCTCTTGTATATCTCCGTCCATTATCCATCCTAACCACCACCTCTGAATCCTGATGTACTTTTATAATTAGTTCCAAAAGATTTACCGGAATACCCATCCTCTTAAGCTTAGCCCAAAGAAGCTCCCTAAAAACTGTGTCAAATGCCTTTACAAAGTCTATAAACACGACAAATAGCTTCCCTTGCCTGATGTTCGTATATTTGTCTATTAAGTGGTTTAGCACAAAACAGTTGTAGAGAGTGGATTTATTCTGGCAGAAACCTGCCTGTTCCTCATTAAGGGGGTGATCTAAAGTGACCCACTGCTCTAGTGCCAAAGCAATATCCTGGAGTATAGTTTGCCAATAACAGGGAGCAGGCTAATGGGCCTATAGCAAGCTGGATCTTTCAACTCGCCTTGCTTAAATATAGGAACAATTATTGCCTTTGCCCACTCATGCGGGACTTTCTTAGTAATATTAATCAACATAAAAAACTTAGCCAGGAGAGGGGCCCACCATACTATATAATTCTTACAAATTTCCAGTGGTATCCCGTCTAGTCCTGGAGCCTTGCCCAGATGCAATTTACTAATTGCCAAGAGAATCTCTTCCTCAGTAACAAAAAGGAGAAAGACAAATCTACTACCTCCAACCTTAATTGGCTCAAAGTTATAATCTAGGTAAGGAGCCATTGGTTCAACTCTCTCATACATTTTAACATAGTAGTTTATCCAAGACTCTCCCTTTATATAGGAGTCTCCTGAGTTCCTCCTTCTATTACACCAACCGTTAATAAGTTTCCAAAATTTGGCAGAATCTTTTAATCTCACTTCCACTTGGATTTCAGTCCAGATTTGGTCAGCCGTCATCCTCTTTTTCCCTTTTAAGAGCTTGAAATACTCCCTTCTTTGCGCGATAAACTCAGCCCACACTGACTCCAAACGATATCTACATCAGTCCTTTCTCTTTTTGATCAACAGCTTTTTTGCCCTCCTGCATTCCTGATCATACCAGGTTTTTTGACTTGGCTGTCGTATAGTCCTCAAAGTGGATACTGGCTTACTAATATACACACGTAATTGCTCTAACAGCAAGGGCCGAGGTTTCTACCATAGTCCAGCCGGCCCGCAAGGCTCCTCCAGCATTGTTTGAGGGCCCTGAAGGCCCTTCCGATGACGGTCCTACTAGCGCACAGGTGGGTATTGTAGAGCGCCTCCTCTGGGTTCCTGGTGACTGGGTATGCCTTCATCAGCCAGCAGGTAAGTGGATAGGGTGGGTCACCCAGGATGCAGGGGGACATCACGGACATGGGGATGACCCGGATTGAGGGGGTGCTGAAATCCCCGCGGTACATCCGGGCAGAGAAGGAAGAGATGGTCATGATCCAGGCATCGTGGCTGCAACCAGAGTGGCCTGTGTAAATGTCTATGAACCTCCCCCAGTGATTTACGACCGCTTGCAGCTGCATGGAGTGGTACCCATGTTGGTTGACATATTCCGAGGCCTCCCCAGTGGATGGGTGGAGGATCTCAATGTGGGTGCCTTCCACAGTGCCCATGTAGTTGGGGAATCCCACAGCCACAAACCCGGCCATCACGGCCTCTTGGTTCACCAGCTGGATCACTCGGTCCAGGACCACGTCCTCCACCACCTCGCAGACGTCTCGCAGGTTCCCGGCTACGATGCTAACCCCAATGCTGAAGTGCTGCACGACGGAGTGGAAGGAGTCAGGTGTCACAAGGGCCCATACCCCAATGGCCACCCGCTGGACCATGGGAATGGGGGCCTGCATGGGGGTGTCCCGTCTCTCCGGCCAGGGCGTTAACAGCTCGGAGAGTCACAGGAGGACGTGCCTTTCCATCCTAAAGTGTGCTCTGCAGGTGGCCTTGTCCCATTGGGCCAGTGCCCTGGCCCACCACCTCTGTGCCCGCTCTGTGACCCATAACTAGTGGTCAATGGGCATAGCGAGCAGGGCTGCGTGCCCCATGGTCTCCCTCCGCCACTAGAGCTGGCTGGCCACCTTGCAGAGCACTGCAGCCCACCCCAGGGCACGGAGGAGGCCCTGGTGGGCCACTCCGGACACCTTCTGGGCCCTGAGGTGAGCCATGCACAACTGCAGCTGGGTGACCAGGTGCACCTCTGCGATCTGGATAAGTAGGAGGTCAGTGTGCGAGCGGTACTCTGCGCAAATGGCTAGGTGCATTCTGCTGGTGCCCAATCATCCCAGCTCTATGGTGAATGGTGCCCCGGGAGGGTGGGAGCCACACCTGTTATAGGATGGGACCTGTGACGCCTCTCCCCCTGGTCGTGCCCTGCCACCTGGGCTTGGGGCCCTGGGTTGGCCTTGCTGCCCCCCATGCCGGAAGGCCTGGCTCCTGCAGGGTGAGCGGGGTGGGGAGGCCGTGGGTGGCCAAGTGCACTCACCTGCCTTCCCTGCAGGAGGTCTGGTGAATGGTCCTGCCTTCGCCCGGGTGTGTGTGGGGAGCAGCTGAATTCCTGCTGTCATCACCTCCCACCTCTCGGTGTTGGCTGTCTGCTGTCCTGGGAGCCCTGATTAGTGTGTAGGCTTTCTTGTCTGTGTGCTCTGTTCCAGCAGCTGGGCTGGGTCCACACCCCATGCCTTGCTCTGTAGCCGTGCAATGTTGCGGTCTGTGACCTTATCGCTTGGCCTTGGAGCTCCCCTGCTTCCCCTCCTGTCCATCCAGGGATTGTGGGGCCCCCCTTTCCTTGCAGTCAGTATCAGGCACTTGCTGGACCACGCTGGCCATGCTTCCCCAGGACTTGCGGACCCCAGCACCCCAGGCGCCCCGTGTAGCTGGACCTTCCACGAGACCATGGCCCTGTGTGACCTGTGGCATTCCCCAGCAGTGCAATTGCTCCTGAGCTGCCCGGACAGCCTCACTGGTGCCTACAAGAGTATGAGCTCGGGCCTGTGGTACTATGGCAATGTGACGAGCGCCTGCGATTGCCGGTTGCATGCGGAGACGCTGGACCTGTGTCCGTTTCCCGATGGGCGCATCCCAGAGATGAGGTGCTCGCATGTGGGGTGGTCAGAGGTGGAGACCATGTCAGCCCTCTCTGTGTGCAGCCTGGCTGCCTACATTGCCTGTCTGGCGGAGGGGGCCCCTGCTCTGGCTGTGTCCTTCTTTGGCTGTGTTCACGGGGCCCGAGGTTACCAGCGGTCTCGTAGGGCAATCTATCCTGGCCTGTTGTAGCTTGGTCACCTTCTGTGGCCCCCACCTGCTGATTATGGCTTGTCAGAGCCCTCTGAAGCAGAGGTGGGAGCACTGGCTAGTGTGTGGTCCCAATCCAATGTGCAAGTTGGGCTCTCCACTCAGGATCCCTTCGAGGTTTACTACCTGGTCACCCACCACATGTCTGTGCTGGGCTTCCATTGGGGCATGCTTCAGTGGCCCCACTTTGTGCACCTGGCAGGCCACCCGGCCCCAGGTCCCTTTGTGGCCTCCTGCAGCTGGCTGTGAGGCCCCCCTGTGCCTTACGGGCCCTGGATATTGGCCCCGGTGAGTGCTCCTGCCTCCGCCCTGGCACCGTGAGTTGCTGCCCCTTCCCTCCCTGATGTTCCTGGCTCACTGCTGTGCTGGATGCTTCCTGGGGTTCCACTGCCTCTGCCTGTGGCTCTGGGATCCCTCCGTGGGCTCCCCCTTTCCGCCTCTGCAACAGATGTTCCTTTCCGTGGCTGCCTTCTCCTGTGGCTGTGTCCTGAACTGTGTGCCGGTTCCCAATGCCCTGGGTGCCGCTGTCCTGCATGCTCTGGCCTCGATCCCTCCTGTGCCCACTGCCCCCTCGGGTGCCTGTGTGAGCGTGGGGTTCCAGGGCCCCCGGACTGGACCTCCAGGCATCCTCCCAGGGGTGCAGTGTGTGTTGCTGGACTGGCTGCCCTGATCCTCACCTCTGTCTCGGCTCCTTCCCATCCATTGCACCCTCGCCAGTGCGTGTGATCCCTGTCTGCCTCCTGGACTGTTCCCAGGCCACTCCCCGGTCCGTGTGGCCTTCCCCTGTGACTGTGCTGTGCCCCTGGGGGTCCCCCTGTTCCAGGATGGCCTGTGTTGCTGTGGGGGTGCCCGTGCAGGCTTTGCTGTTGTTGGGGTTCTGTTTGCTGGTTCCCCTGTCCTGCCCTGGCCCCTGGGCCAGTTCCCCCCTTCTCCCTGTCCATGCCCCCCCTTCCCTGCCTTTGCCCGTTGTGCAGTGTGTGTTGTCTGGCCCGCTGTATGCCCCCTTGCCTTCCTTTCCCATGCGGGTGTGTGTGCACCCGGGTGTGTGTGTGTGCTTTATGTTCCACTGTGACCTCGTTTTCCCCGTGCCTGTTGTGTGCGCTGCCCCGACGGCTCTTCTTCCTCTTCCCCACCCCTTCCCGTTTCCCTTGTGTGGGAGTTCCCTGCAGGCGCTTTTGCTTCCTTTGCCCTCAGTCGGCCATGTCTGTTTGGGACCTCCCTGGACCATGGGGAGTGGTTGGGTGACTCGCCACCACAGGGAATCCACTTTGGTGAATCGGGACCACATAATGTCTGAAATCACCCTGTGTTAGTAGGAGTAGTAATTTGTACTCGCATAGGCTTAGAAAAAATTCTCCCTGAATCTGTTATTCTATCCAACAAGTGGAATGAACCCTGTATCTCAGAGTTTACAACTTTCTGAAGAATCCTAGGTTCGAGCGGAGGGGGCATAGGGGCATCATGAATTGGCAAGAGAGACGCACAAACCGCATTAAGGCTTTCTATTATATGTGTCTGTTCCTCTCTAGGTAGCTGTTCATAAGAAATTAACAACCTATTCTCTGAATCCTCAACCATTTCCTGTGTGAACTCATTACTAAGATCCATAGCAGAGCCTACCCCTTCCCCAGGGGTCCTGCCCTTTTCTTCCTCCATGCTAATTTCCATAGTAGGTTCTTGGTTATCTCAAGTATCCACTAAGGCCGTTTTTAGACGAGCGCGGCGGCGCCCGCGCTTGTTTCCAAAAAAGCCGGCAGCCCATTCCACACGAGACGCTGCCGCCGAATACGCGCATGTGCGGCCCGACGCGCATCCATTTCCGGCCGCGTCTGACCAGCCTCGATCGCCGACCCGGTCAGTTCGCGCACGGAAATGGATGCGCGTCGGCCGCGCATGCGCGTATTCGGCGGCAGCGTCTCGTGTAGAACGGGCTGCCGGCTTTTTAAAGAAACAAGCGCGGGCGCCGCCGCGCTCGTCTGAAAACGGCCTCAGTGTTCCCTTGTTCTTGACCTCCAAGTATCAAAAAAGAGAGGGGACAGAACAAGCCTCCCCTCTCCCTCCTAATATAATTAGGAAGGAGGGGCTTAATATTAGAATGTATTAGTCCTTTCTGTTTGTAAGCTTCCCATCTGCTCAAAGAGCATCTATAATTCATAATTCTTAAAGTCAATTTAGGGGATGCAAACGTTATCAAGCACCCTGTATCTTGCCAAACCTGGATTTATAGGCCCAACATTCCTAATATCTTGGCTTCTCAACAGCAAATTGGTCAACACATTCAAATGACAAAGAACTGGTGCACTGTGCCCCATGTAGACCATCCTTGAAGTGAAAAAATAGTAAAAGCTATTTTAATCAAGGCATTGACTGAATTCCTTAGTAGGTATTCTACAAGTATGGGAGCGATCCAAGGGGAGAACTGGGGGGACTACGTCTCCCCTATTTGTTAAATTACACTCCTTGTGTTGGGAATCCATTGTCCCTCACATCTGTGATAATACCTGGGTCTCTGTAATTTGATGTACTTTATCAATAAATATAGCTTATTAAAAATAACCTTTAGGGACTGCCCTATCAATAATATCTGATCCCCCAGAAGAGATACATACATACATACATACATACATAAGATTTATTGTATATAGCCAAAGACCCTTACAATGTAACACAAATAAAACAAAGCATGGCTGAACCAGAAGAGATAATCGAATAGCCGGAGAATCCATCTGTCATTGGCCTGAGTGGAAATAAGAAGTTCCTCCCAGATCTAAAGGTCCGGTAAGAGCCTCCTCTAAATTCTCCTCCACCTTTCCATGCCCTCCCACTTGATCAGTCATTGCACGGCCAATAGATTGATCATTTGTACTTTGCAGCTTCCCTTGGACTCCTGGACCTTCCACATCTGTCTCCAAATTAATAGGTGATTCTAATCCAAATAATGCATATGAGTTAGAAAGAGGAAAGTTAGAGCCACATTATGTTCCACCCCATTAACACTTCAAGAAATCACGCAGTACTTTTCTATTTTCCTTTGCTTAGATGGGGGGGATATTTCACATTCTGCTACAGTACACCTCCACATGGACCTAGGCATTTCCTATGAGATTAAAACAAATTTTTCAGCCCAATAAAGGGTAGTATTATAAAAGTATGTAGTCCTTCCTCACACTATAGGCTAGCAAGAACTAAACTATCAGGGCTATTAATATAAGATCAATTTTCCTATGTGGCCTCCTCAAAAGTTAGTACCTAAAAGTTAAAACTATAGCCCATAAATCATCCTTATTACTCTTATTTCATCTTCACCCATTAAAATTTAAGTTATCTCCTGGGAAATAGGCAAATAACATCTTCAACAAATATTCCCCCAGTTACCAATTATTGGTGGTTGTTTGCCTACAACCACCAATAAAGCAGAGGAAGATCGATGCCTTCCTTTTTCAAGGACAACAATCTGTGAGTAACCAGCAGTTCACTGGTCCAGTTAACCCTTACCCACGGCTGATCCAGTGGAGAACTTTTTAACACAGGAACACAGGACAGTGACAAATGGGGGGATCAACACTTTCTGGCAAAGGCATATCCTCCTAAGGAGAAAGGCCTGGCACGGACGCATACCAACCCTATGGGGGATGTTCCTATCTCTGCAATTTTAGCAGAGCATGTCCAGCTTACCACCTTAACAGTAAAATCGCTGTTTACACAGTTTCATGCTCTGACTTTAAAGGTGGACTCCTTGGCTGATAGTGTAAAGGGGGGTGGGGCATACTGTGATTTCAAATAAGGCTTTGATAGCAGATGTAGGAGGGTCTAGATCTCCAAATCCGGGCCTTCTCTCGGTCCCTTCACGATGGCCACCAATAGAAGGTTTGGATAAAGCTGTGTCTATTATACCTGCTGGCAATTCTAATTCAGCCAACTACGTCCTGGCTTGTAAAAAGTTAGCTTTTATAGTTATTCCCCTGCTTGGGATACACCTCTGGGTGTGGCGGAGATTTCTCCTCCATATGTCTATTACTAGAAAGGACATAGGCACAGTGACCCTTCTCCCTAGAAGACAGGGTCGCGCTTCAGTTCTAGTAGAATTTAGGTCATCAGCCCTATCTACCAAGGTTCTGGCAGGGGCCTCACTGTTAGAACATAGCAAGGTATATGTGAATGTGGTTTATGAGGTGGCTGAGCAAAATGTTCTAAATATACCGCAGAGGTGCACAGAGAAAGGGGTTCCTTTATTGGAAACAGATGTACCAATCAGAACAGATTGTCACTCTGTGCAGCGACATATCATACAGGACCCCTCTATTTTTACCCAGGCAGCAGAAACACTAATATCTGTGGAATCAATGGAAACCCAAACAAAATTAGAACTACATGGGTCCCGTTTCCCTAAAAAAGTGCTGGGTGTAATGGCAGATGAACAAGGTTTAATATTGGAACGTATGTCCTCCCTAAGTGAATCACTACAAGCTTGGGCTATACCATGTACGAAGCACCATGCTTCTGGTGAATTAGGTGTTCCTGAGGTTCCCCAGTTGAGAAATAGGGGAAACGTTGCCAGCAACTCCCCCCCCTCCCCCGCCCCCGCCCCTGGGACATAGTTATAATTACTACAGAAATGGGGGAAGTGCGAACCGAGAGTGAGTCAGCCCCAAATTCTATGGGACTGGGGGTTAGTCCTGTGATTCATTCATCAGGCACTCAGGGTAGTTGCTTAGCTACCCCATTGGGCCCAGTAAATGAGGCCATTATAACAATTCAAAATGGAGTAAGCATTGCAAGTCAAACCCTGATAGTGCCTGGTTCTTCTTCGGATCAGATTCGGGAAAATCCTCACCAGGCCATGGTTAGAAAAGAACAGACAATTTTATCTCTTTCCTATGAAAGTACACAGGGCCTGCTGAGAATGCTAATGGACCAGATTTATAATAATAGCACGCCAAAAGTAAAATCTGCCAAACTAAATGTAAAAGACCCTCTTGATGATGGATCAGTTCTGGAGTGGTCTGTTGGTGAGACCGTGATCACAGGGGGTGGAAAGGGAGAAGGGGGAGATATACCAGGATTAGCAGTTCCAGGGGGAATTGGGAAGGTTCAGGATATGCATTTATCAATTCTGGCTTCAAAAAAGCTAGCCATTCGAGTTCTTTCCTGGAACATCATAGGATGGCGTTCAAAAGTCTCTGATAGGGACTTTGTGAAATTTGTACGTGAATTTGATTTAATTTGCCTGCAAGAATCCTGGGAGATTAACAAAGATATCATCAAATTGGAGGGTTTTACTTCATGGGCTAATTCAGCCTCATACTCCCAGGGGCAACGGGGCAGACCGAGGGGTGGGCTTTGCTTCTTTTTACGAAATGGGCTGGGCTTAACTTTTGAAACTTTGGATATGGGTGATGCCTGGATCCAGGTTGGGAAATTAATATCAACAAATGCAAGAAGTCTGTTGCTTTATAATATCTATATCCCACCTGGTAGTAAGGGTAATTATGTATGGCAGGCTTTTGTTGTGCAATACTTGAAACATCTAAGGGAATACCCAGAGACCCCATGTTTATTACTGGGCGATTTTAATGCTCGTATTGGCTGTAATGCAGAACAAATACTAGGTGCCCTGAAATTGCATCACATGTTTGATGATGGACAAGACCCAAATGGTGCTAGAATTTCTCAGGATAATAAAATAAATAAATTAGACAAGCTTCTGTATCAATTTATTATTGACCAGTCCCTTTGCATTGTAAATGGAAATGTATTGGGTGACTCCCCAGGTGCGTTTACTTTCTGAAATTCTCAAGGGGCTAGTGTTATAGACTTGTGTCTCCTGTCCCTTTGGTTGTTGGAGCATGTTGAATTGTTCTGGGTTTATCACAGGATTGAGAGTGATCATTTCCCTGTGACTTTGGGTATTTTCAGACGTTATGGGGCCGCTTGGCCCCATACTGAAAACAACCCTTTCATTCCCCGCCGGGGTCACCCCGTCACGCCATATCAGACGTGCCGGGGGGATCCCGGCAGGGAATGTGGGAGGGGGCGGGGCCGCGCGGC